>JAMPIV010015274.1:160000-312500 GCA_024509875.1 Oreohelix idahoensis | reverse complement strand
GTGATGAAATCTACTTGTCAGCGAAGTGCTGCCCACGCCACATTCAGGCTGCTTAGAGACACCAACAACTTAAGCCTGTGTAGAGCGACTGCTTTTGGCTTGACAGTTAACTCTACCAGGTCTGTGGCAGGTTATGAAATACGATTTAGTTGCAGCTATAATTTATTATTATTATTATTATATAGTTTTTTTTACAAAATGAACTATTCAATACCATAATTCCCGCCGTAAATACGTCGGTGAACTCCATACAGAGGTGAAAATGATAAGGAGAACGTGGAAAGAACTTGAGATGATGGCACGTGACAAGAGGACTTGGCATGTGTTTGTTGAAGGCCTATGCTCCTTTGGGAGTGGAGGGTTATGAAATGAATGAATGAAGTACGTCGGTCGGTCGGTCACACCATGCACACCGTCATTTGCGCACTTTTCTATTTTCGAGAGAGTACATTAACTTTCAACCACAGCTAAGGGGGTGCAACTGTGGTTGAAAGTTAGACAATACTTGTATTGTTTCCCTTATATGTACTTTCCCGAAAATAGACAAGTGCTCAAATGACGGTGTGCATGAACAGTTTGATTATGGAAAGAAGCCAACAACACAATTGATAAACACTACATGAACTGGAGACAGGAAGGTGCTGAGATGCAGATTAAATCAACAAACAATCAAGATACTCTTCTGTCCAGTTTCATTCGGGAAACGGATTTAACTCTTCTTAAAAATTTTCTTAAAAATAACCTTAAAATGTAAGTTTTTTTATTGTTTCTTCAAGACAAAATTTTAATTGAAAGTATTGCAGACTTATTATTATGGATCAAAATGATAAGATGGCTGCAATTAAGAACCTGTCAATTTTGACGGGTTATTGCTAGTTAATATAAGAATGATTGAATGATTCTAGTTTCAGTTACAAAGTATCATTTACCGTTTCGCTCCCCATGGAGCATGTAACCAACATTGCAGCCGGTCCCACTATAGGAAGTTCGCATCAAAGCATTCATGTGCTTTTGCAGCTATGGTTTCCGTAAATTCTTATAAAAATCGTTTCATTTTCAGTGTTACAATGTACATTTTTTTAAAACTTAAAAGTAAAGAAAAAAAATTGAGTCAGAGATCGGAGCGGAGTTGGAGCAGTCACTAAAGACGCCAGAGCGGAGCTATTCAAAAAATTCATTGCGCCACATTTCTGGTTGTAATTTGTTACGCATAGGTGTACACACACGACTATTGTTTGATTCATATATATTGTAAACACACAGAAATAGGAAGCAGTAAGAGAATGACGTATGTAGTAATTTTGTACCAGTAAATGAAGCACATTTTAATTTCTAATCTTTCTGTTTTAAATACAATATTTGTTTCGTTTTTTCTTTCTTTCTTTGGTTCCCTCCAGGCAAGGAAAAATAAATCGCAGAAATTTCTAATACTTTTATTATGTAGGTTATTTCCCTTAGCAATTTAAAAAAAATGAAATTTTTTAACTCCAAAAATAATTGAGCATACAATTTAAGGAAACTCAAAGTAGTAACGGGTATTAAAGTACGCAAATTCTGCTTACCGCTTCACAATGAAAAAAAATTATGCTAAATAAAAGTATATATAAACAAAATATGAATAAGTCAAGAGTCATTTGCATTTCGAGGCAAAAGCGTCTGATTTGAAACCAGGCCTCATCACTCTCCTTCCAGTGTAGCCAGGTGTAAAAATGGATTCCTTACTCTGCCCTTGATGCTCTTGAATTAGGGATGGTCATTCAAATCTGAGACCTAGTATAGGCGAAGTCTATAACACTTCACTCCCATGTGACTGATGCTATTATGAAATTATCTTTACCTTTAACTGTTACTGGAACAAGTGAAAAGTTTCTTACATCTTACACATGCAGGAACCGACAATGGCAGATGTATCAAACAGAAATGAAGAAGAGTAGTATATATACTACTTACTTACTTAGTCGTTCCTCTTCTACCGTGAGGTATAGAGGTTATTTATATTCTGTCTGTCAGACGTAGTACTGCAAGAAGGCTAAGCTTGTGCTTACCTTCAAGTCAAATGTTGAAGAATACAAAGCAGGAAAGGCAAGGCTCGCAATAATGCTGTGCGAGTCAGCAGATGACGTAGTTAAATCCATTCATCCCACACTGAAAACTGGAAGGAAGTGGAAAGTGGATGAAGCTGTTGGTGCTGCCAAAGAGTCGCTTAAGCTGCGGGAGGTAATCGGATACACACAGACGAATAGACAGGGATTTTGGCCATGGTGACATCCGCTGGTGGTCCAAGGCATCAAACAGGGAACGCAGAGATATGGTAATTCATGAGATACGAGGAGCTGAGAGTGATAAGAGGATGCTAAAAGCGGTGCAGCAGGCCCAACAAGGCCAATGGACTACATGGGAAGGAGCCCTGCCAAGGTCCTTGTCATGGAATGATATATGGCATATGGCGCCTCTTAGACTCAGCTTCATTATCAGATGTATGACCTCCTGCCATCTTCCGCAAACCTTGCGAGGTGGAGAAAGTTTGATGATGCTCAGTACCCCCTGTGCCATGAGAGGCAGACGCGTGAACATGTGCTCTCAGCGTGCAAGGTGTCATTAGGGCAAGGGCGATACACATGGTGCCACAACAAAGTACTAAATAAGCTGGCTGCTACAGTAGACCTGGCAAGAGCGAAGGCGAACAGCAAAGTCACACCGAGCACTGAAAATACATACTTTCTGAGAGCAGGAAAGTCAGCACATCCCAAACCAAGTAAACCAAGTAGCAGTTTACCATCTCTTCTTGACTGTGCAAATGACTGGGAGATGGCAGTAGACAAACCTGGGCTAGGGGCATATCCAGAGAGTATCAGAAGAACTCGAAGACGGCCAGATATAGTACTGCATTCCTCATCATCGCACCAGATTATAATGATTGAGCTGACTGTGCCATTTGAATCTACATTGGACGAGCAACATTCGTTCAAAGTAACCAAGTATCGTTGTTTAACTAGGACTGCTGAGCTTCTCGCTCTTCAGCAGCCAATGCCAAGTTGAAGACTCCTTGGTATTATCTACACTATAGATCTAGGCTTTTCCTGTGGCTTTTCTGCCATTCCCAAATGTTTTGAGTTGAAGTCATGAGCTCCAGTTTCGTTGTTGTTGTTGTTGTTTTGATGAGGTGATGAGTGGAGAGCGGGCACTTAACAGCTGACCGTTATTGCCTCTTCTCGTTCCATCTTGGTCTACCCTGTTCAACCTGAAATTTGGTTATTGTCACAGTGACTGTTAATTTATTTTACCATTCCGTTCCATATGTTATTACTTTTTAATGTTCATGTTTCCTTGACATTTTGTACTTTAATATTCTACCTGCAATTTCCCCCTTCGCAGACAGTCCCCGCGCTTTGTTTACGTTCTGGCCTTCAACGGTCAGATAACGTTACATCAGCGCACCTGGTGTTCGTTTGACCAGAGAAACATTTCTGTTACGCCTAAAGCGTTTGAACGAGCGAACGGGTTTCTGTGAAGACACGGCTCGTTAGCAGGGACCAATCTTCTGCGGTCGGTAAACAGGTTCTGATCTTCGATTCAAGGGGGAGATAACAATCGCGGTCAGTCTCTGAGTTTTGCCCCTTAGACGAGTTAGAGCTCGCATAATATTATGCATTTCTCTACCTGAAGGAATTTTCTTGCGGTTGTTGACTTCTGATGTCTCTAGAATAACCTTTGTCTTACTCCTCATTACGCATTACGCCGATACATCTGTAGAATCAGGCTATGCAGGTGTCTCGGGTAGCGTTGGTTGTAAGCTATAAATCTGGTTAGTCTCAATAGACTAACACACTCGTGAATATTTTCCTGGCCCGAGATGGACCTTAATGAGATAAGGCAGACTTTAACACAGAACTAAATGTTAAGGCCTATCTCTAGTCATTTTTCGGGGTGAGTTGACATGTCTTATTAATATATAAATATTCATGTTAGCTTTTTATATATCTGATAGAAAGGTGACTTACTTCATTTTTGAGGATTTCTCCCGGTAAATTTAATTCAGTGATAATGTAGCGCTGCCTACGGCCTTAGTTAAGTGGTGCTTAAACTGTTACGGTTTATAATGGGAAATGATAAACTTACAATAAAAGATACTAGGCGTAAAATCAGTTCATACAATGCTTACCATTGGGTTAAGAATCAGCAAAATTAACTGTCATTTCTGCAAGATAAGGTCAGAGGTGTGGATCATTCACTTAACACTGAATTATAGGAGAAAGTCACTGATTCCTTTTTGATAGATATTTCTAGTGGCAAGGGAGAATCATTTTATGCTTACTTGTGTGGCTAGGCACTAGTCTATAACTTTCACAGAAAGCAGTCACCAGGCATAGATATAATTATATCTTATGATTCAGCCACAACTGTATTATTATAGCTAGAACATTGCATTTTCTATGTATTCATTTGTGGGATCATATTTTTCCCCTAAGGGGCATATGATTTAATGTTGTAATGTCACATGCTGTAATCTGTTTATGTAAATTCATTTAAATGTTGTAAGATGATAGCATAACCATTTAACTGTAACTACAAGGTTAGGTTTCCTGTATGTTTAGTTGGAAGAAGAGGAGTAGATTGTTGCTGTCAGAACGATTACTGACAGGTACATGGGTGTACAAAAGATATTAAGGCTATGCGGGCACATGCTATAATTGATAGAGTGGAAGGAGCGGAGCATAACTGGTTATAAAACATTAGAGTGATTTTGTTGTTGCATGATGTAAAGGGTGTGTTTTTTTTGGGTCTCAGTTTCAGGGATACCGAATTGCTAGAGTCAAGTCTCCAGTCAGGCGAAGAATGTCATATACACTTCGTTCTAGAGGGATTATGAATACAGCTAGCAATCACGAGTCGTCACCCCCATTCCTGAACCTAAACCCTTTGTCTACGCCAAGTTAAGCTCACGCAGTGCAACGAGCCAACGCTAAATCTGAAATCATCTAAGGCAGTAGCAGTTCTCTACTCGCCTATTTGATTACCAGTCAGAGCATTGCGGCTTCCAGAATATCAAAACCGCCCAGCATGTCTATAGCAGAATCTGATATCACCCGCCTTTGTGTGCCTAAACGGGGCACTCAGCCAAACCACAGCCAAACCAGTTTAAACCGGATTTAATGCCAAGCAAGCAATAGCGCCGGATAAGAGCGCCTAGTTCTCTTCGTCCCCAAATAACTTCGTCTGGTGTAGTTCTGGGTTATGAAAACCTCGCAATTAGGAGCGGCCTACAAGAGAAATAGATAAACAGCGTCTTCCAGCCCCTCACGCAATTAGAGGTCACCAACGTTTAGCACCAACAAGGAAAGTTGTGTAGGCTTATTCCCTCGCCTTGAAGGATCTACATGTAAGACACTTTTCTAGAGCTAGCACCTTTGGTCCCACGAAAGCGGACAGGCTGTCGCTCAGTTTGTTTATTTGGTCAGCAGAAGATAAACAGCGTCTTCCAGCCACTCACGCAATTAGAGGTCACCAACGTTTAGCACCAACAAGGAAAGTTTTGTAGGCTTACTCCCTCACCTTGAAGGATCTACATGTAAGACACTTTTCTGGAGCTAGCACATTTGGTCCCACGAAAGCGGACAGACTGACACGCAGTTTTATTCATTTGGTAAACCAGAGGTAAATAGAGTCTTCCAACCCACCTCGCGCAATTAGAGGTCACCAATGATAGCACCAACAAGGAAAGTTTTGTAGGCTTATTCCCTCGCCTTGAAGGATCTACATGTAAGACAATTTTCTGGAACTATTACATTTGGTCCCACGAAAGCGGACGGACTGACACTCAGTTTATTCATTTCTCTGTGTTCTACAGGTTTTATGATCGGTGGTCTGTGTGTGTTCGTCGGTGTATTTTCATATTTTGATTATTGCTGATTATTGATGAATTTATGTTGTTGTGATGAGATGCATTAATTTCATGCTTTTCTTCGTTAATAAAGTTTACACATTTATTAATGCGCTGTTCACGACCCTTCCATCCATAATTAACTTGTTTTAGCTCTTTACTATAATCTCTATGTTTGATAAGAGAAAAGAGTGAGAGCAGGAGGTGCTTAGACAGTAAAAGTGAGTTGAGGCTTGGAGAGAGAGATCATTTTGATAAATCTTCTTCCAGGTTGTCTCAAGTCCATCTCCTATTTACACCTTTCTGTGTGTGTAATCTATAACTCTGTCAGTCCACTATCCCTTGTCGATTTCACTACTATTGTCCAACTCGACAAATACTCTACACTTTACTCAACCACGACAGTTATAATTGGGGTATTTAGTGTCATTTTATTTTTTAATTCTGTATTCAATTTAAATAGCCTTCGTCTTTAGCATTTGCTGATTTTAATTTATATTAGTATTTGTCCATTTTATTTTCTCTATTGTATTGTTTCTTGATAACTATTGTCCTTTACATTTGGTTTTACTTTGTATTAGTATTTGTTCTTTTTTAGTTGTTTTTTTTTAAATTTTATTTAATACCTTGTTGTCATTCCTTGTCCTATGAGTAGTTAGTTGTTTTTTTTGTGTGTGTTACTAACCTTATATGTATTCCTTTGTTTTATGTACATATCTTTTAAGTAATGATTGGGCATCTCTTGGGGTATCTATACTTAAAACCTTATCACCTGTCAAGTTTATATTGTGATTTCTATAGTACGTTTTTAATTCAAGCCTTTGTTGTTCATACTTTTTACAGTGGATCAGGTAGTGGTCTATGTCATTCTCTTCCTGGCATTCTTGGCAGTGTGGTTCTTCTATCATAAAGTATGCTGCAGCGAGACGGAGACGCCACAGTTTTTTGTGTAGTCCAGTTTCTCCAGCTTGGCTTGCATTTAAAGGATCGTTACTTTTAGTCCCAAGCTTAGAGTAAGAAGTGCGTGGCATACTGTGCATTCCCCGCAATCCAAGGGACTCTCCAACTATGCAGAGCTAAATACTGTATTCTGGTTCTGGGCTCTCTCATTGAATTCTCACGTCCTGCACAGAGCCACTTCTAAGATCACCTGCCCATCACTTACTCTACAATGGGATCCTTCTGCATGCAGTCAACAGAATCAAAGCCAGAGAATTATGCCTCTGGCTCAAGTGACTTCTCCAAGCTTAGTGCGCAGTGCCGGGTTCTCAACAAGTTTCACCACAGGGGGAATCCCTGGACGTATGTGGATGATTTCAAGAGTCAATGAGGATGTAATTAGCCTCACAGACATAGGTTTACTTATAGTGATCTGGCCGCGGACTTGAGACGCAATGGGTTCACTGCAAGGGTCATGGCTGTTGAGGTGAGTGCAAGAGGTCTCGCGGCTGCCTCAGTTTATGATCTACTGAAATTGTTGGGGTTGAGAAGTCAGTCAAGAACAAGGGCACTTAAGAGGCTCAGCGAAACTGCGGAAAAGGCATCGTGCTGGCTGCGGAACAACCGCAACGGGCTATGGAACTTGAGATAGTAATTTGTTTTCAACATAATGGTTACTTTCACAATTGCCTCCAGCTAGCAAAAAAATAGGACTGAATTTAAAAGCTGCAACCAAGGTGGAGTGGGTTCAATTCTCTGCACTAGACAACAGGAGGCTGACTCTTGGAAGTCATGACCTAAGTGGGCCCGCCCCCCTTAGAGTGTAAAAGAAATATTGGAGGGGCCGAAACACTTGATCGACCGGGGGACAGCTTCTGATTATCAGATTACCTCCTGTTGTATCGCTCTGTATAGCGTTTCCGTTTCGTATATATATATATATATATATATATATATATATATATATATATATATATATATATATATATATATATATATATATATATATATATATATATATATTTTTTTTTTAATTAATTTTTTTTTCTTAACCAGCGGCACGTGGGCTTTCAGCCCTTCGGCCCAATGACATGTCATTGCGAGGCTGGGGAACCTGAGGACTTTCCTTCCAACCCGGTCAGGAGCTTCGCTCCTTCCCATCCACAGAGGGTTTATCACAGGAGCCGTTCAGGTTATTCAGTCAAATTTCCGGTCGTAAACATTCCTTCAAACGCTGACGCCCGGGTTTGAACCATGAACACTTGGTCGCCAGTACAACGCCGAAGCCATTACACCAGCGCGGCTCCCATATATATATATATATATATATATAGTCGCGGTTTGCCTCCCCTTAGCTCTGCAGTAGTGGTCCAACAGTGGCCAAAACTCAAGAGTACCTGAAGTGGGTCTTCAAAGGCGTCTACCTTTGCAGAAGATTACTCTTGGCAGAGTTGTAGGAAGAAGGATAATGATGCTTCTACCTCCAGGTAGTTTCACGAGATATTCAAAAAAGCGAGAATAATGCTGCATTGGCTGAGCACATTAACTCTAGGATCTGCCGACAACGTTTGAGAAGGATATGTTTATCTTATAAATCGTTAGCTCGTTCAAGCCCCCAGCTGAGTTAATTCAGTGAATTTCCTCTTATTATTATTTAGTAGCTCTGATTGAGTATATGTAGCCGTGTACATCGTTGTTTCTTTGGAAACAGGCTATTTTCTAACCAAAGAAAAATTAAACCCAGATTAGCATATAAGTTTCTATTTTCCTAGAAACAGATTATAAAGATTCAGTAGCATATAACTAGGCTAAGAGTCGCGTTACTTGTCAAAAATTAGTCACGTGATTTTTGTACCCAATTAGGGAGCTCAGAAGCTTTTTCCCAGCGAAAACTGACGCCATGATGAAGCAGTCTGAATATTGAGAGCGATAAAGAAGGACGCATTTTTGTCCAGCTCAGTGTATTCATGTTTTGAGGAAATCAACTAGGTCCTTTTATGATCTGTGATGCATTCTAGGATGATAAATTAGTTGTGCAATTTTTGTGATTTCTTATACTATGTAAGTATGCTTGACGTTCATGCTTTTCGATTATCAGAGCTCTCAGCTATAGCGGCAGCAGAGTTGTGTTCGAAGATTCAAATCTAAGCGATACTGAATCCTATGTACTAGAAGCTTGCTTATAAAGAATGCCCCTTGCATTGGAACACATTAAACTTATGAAATACTAAGAAGAGAGTTTTGAATAAGAGACTAAACTGAAAAAGCTGAGAAAATGTTATCAAGGACGGAAGCTAATCTCCCAACGTACGAACATGGTAGAAACAGGGAGTTCAGTCTTGATCAAAATAAATACTAAGAAAAGGAGCAAAGGAAGTTTAGCACCAATGAAATGATGCTGATTATTACTTGACTTTGTACATTACTGTAATTATGTAATTATCCAAGACCCTGTTGTATTTGACTCAACTCAGTTTTCAAACGAAAGTTATTAAACGTTGTTCCTATTCAAAGATGAACGCTGTTGAGGAGGTCATTGAAGAGTTTGAATGTTTAGTCGAGAAACTGCTCTATCCCTGTTAATTTGCTACACTTACATCAATAGAGGAAAAACAATCGAACCTGGAAATCCCAATTAAAGGAGAGGAATAAAAACCTCTAGCAGTTAGGCTAGTAAACCAAACCTACTCTCTGTACAAGAAATAAACCCCAACGGCCCAACTGCCCCGGCCGCATGTATTTAAGAAATTGCCCGAGACAAACGGATACAACACATTCAAAATGATTAAACCAACTTTAAATGTGGATAGATATAAATAACAAATTTAATAATCACTTTTTAGTTCTTCGCAGATAGGTGACTGGATTGCTCACGTTCCTAGTCAAGATTAAGAGTTGCAGCACTTTCCAAGTAGAATCAGGGAGTAACTGCAAAGCTGGTCCCGCGTCTCTAAGACCCGTTTGATGATAGTTTCTAACGTCGACTTCATGCCACTGATACCCTCAGTTGTTCAAGAAATAGTACCCTGAACTTGTACCGGCAACTAGTTTGGCAAAAGAAGAGAAACAAATATCCTCTGAGTATTGAGTTTCCCGACACATACTTATGTGTCCCCATCTTCCTATTCCACCATCCCATCTATCTCAGAACGTTTACCCTCTCTGAGAATTAATCTTAATCTCAGTTGGCGAAAAAATATCTTCACATTTAAAATGAATAGTTTTATATTTAACTTTAGTTGAAAATGTTAGCAATATATTTTGAATACTTTTACATCGGTTGAAAGGTTAATAATACAACAAGTATGTACATCATTTCTTTCATCATTCCCTCCCTGCTCCATATGGAACTTGGGACTACCTCTGCTTTTGGTTCTTTATAAGAAACTCGCAATAAAGCAGCCACCAGGTTCATGAAATCATCATTCCATATGCTGAGGTTGCCAGCATCAAATGACTTGGACATCCACTAGCAATTTTCACATATTAATCTTCACATGTCAATATATACTCGTACATATTATTTCACATGTGAATAATGAAAAAATATAGAATTCAAAAAGTACAACTTACGCCAATCTTAAGGCTCACAGACTGCTGGCTCAGATAAATAAAGAAGACCTAAGACGCGTCAACAGTGAGAAATGCAGTTAGCGACCCATAGCTAGACTGCTTGCGTCAGGGTCAGCGAACCAGAGCTGACCAAGACCCTACTCCACCTCCAAGTGGTGGTCCTGGAAACAGGCTGCATCACTGCAGTCTGGCTGAGCGAGTAGGGATCGAAGAGGGAAGGTTAACCCGGTCCCAAAAATGCCGTGCTGAAGTCGGATGTGTCGGCCGAAAGGCGCAAATATCGCAGCTCCGCTGTAAACGGACACAACGCAACCAACGTCCTTTTCAGGACGAACGAAGAAGAAGAAGATAAATAAAGGCACTTGTAGAGGCCTTTTGCACTTGGTCTGGGGTGTTGTTACTTTAACAATAAGTTCCCACTTTGACTTCGGTTTCAGTTTCCTCAGATTCTGGTATTCCTCGTTAATAATGTTAGTGTTTTCCCGGGCTCTTAAGTCCTCAAGAATTTCAAACAAGTCCGGTTCGATAAATGAAAGGTGATCTTAGTCTTAACTCTGGCAAGGTCTGGTGTTCTTCTTGGCGCGAGGTAGATTTTCACAGTGTTCTACTCTGGTTGAAGTTTCAGGCTATATTGTCTCTCTTCCCCCGCATTTGTTTGTTACGATGTTAAGCAGGGCTCCAATCAGAAGGGGTGCTGTGCCTTCATTCCGAGTGTTTGCCAATCGTTTTAAACATGCGTGTTTTCTGGGATAATTCAAATTATTTCCTCATGGAAATGTCTGCGAGTTACTGCAGAGGTCACGTCTCCCAAATATGGAATGAAAACATCAGATCCTCTCTCGGCAATGTTTACAAATAACTTCTTTCATCTGCCCGGACTATTACAACATTTCCGCTCAGGTGTGTCCGACTGATGTGCGTGTCTGTAATCTGTCCACAGACGGGTAATTTATCGTCCGGCTCGCCTTAGGTAAACCCAACGCTCGGTTGCTGACCGGCCTATCTGGGTTCATGACGAATTATCACTGAGAGGCGTGTAAGATGATTTGAAAGTACAAATTATCTGCTTGATAGTAGAGAAAGAAAAGGGGGACTACAGAAATTTAGTACACAAAAAATGTAACTAAATACAGCCGGAGAGGAAAAGAGATTGACCAAATATTTATGTGACAGACCCTCTATGCTAAGATATTTGTAGAATATCCAGCTTTGGGGCGGTCACTTTCCCGTGGATCTAACTGTCTACTTAGTCGCTCATTTCTCTCTACGGGGTTATTCGGCCGGCAGTGGATACAATTTTGGACATATTGCCGTATGTCCACTCTTTGGTCCTGGCCAAAAGTCATTTGCAGTTATACTGCGCATCGTTTTGCCAACTGACATGTGTGCTCCTGAAAGTGATACATGTCCAGCTCTCGTAATCTGAGATCTTAATGGGACTAGCACGACGATTTGTCGGTCCCCAGGTCTCGTTCTTTGAAACAGAACTCCATCCTCACGATAAAATGTTCCAGCCGAAGTTTGGGCCTGTGTTTTGTGACGTTTTTCAGAGCAGGGCGCTAAAGTTATATCATCTTTCTGCGCTCTTTTCAACTCTGTTAAGCTCAGAAGAAGTGGTGAGTTAAAGTCAGAGCTCTCCACGTTTGGGGGGTGTATGCTCTGCTCCTTCACCTTCCTCGTAGCTAAATTATGGTTTTCACCCTTCTGGTTTCCCAGGCTATGGCAGTCCGACCAATCGTGCACGTACTGTCGAATATCTCGTTGCATATCTGGCCAGAAGTATTTTAAGGCAACATGACGTAATAAAGTCCGTGTACCTCGATGAGGTTGCAAATGAGGTTTATGCAATTGCTGCATCAGAGGGGTTCTATATGGGAGTGGGACAACTAACTGTCTCTTGTTCCCGACCCGTCTGTGAACTAAACCTATAATATGCTCCCTGAGGAGTATGGGAGTCGTTTCCATACAACCAACTAAAACAAGACTTTAGGGTTTTATCTTCCCTTTGTGCAGAACAAATCCGAAATTTTGGGGCTTGTTAGAGATGAGAACTCAGGGGCCGCTGGGGCGTTTCCTGGGTTCTCTCTCTCTTTTGTGGACTTGTGTTTCTGTGAAGGATCCCCAAGGAAGACATATTTTCTCCCTAAAATGAGAGGGTAGACTAAAGCGTCTACAACTGCGGTATTGATTTTCCCCCGCACAAATCGGGTTACAACATCAATTTCCGCAACCGGAAGAATCATAGGCTCTATGGTCTTCCGGGGCCCTTGTATGTCTATAGTTTCGCCAGTGTACTGATGGGCCTTCACCAAAGTTGGGGAAACTAGAGCCGAGTATTCAAAACCTGAATCATAAAAACAGCCTACAGTTTGGTTACCAACTGTGACGTTTTCTCGGGTAGGCAGATGGCTGGGATTTGGTTGATATATTGGGAGGTTGTTAAGTGATGATGCTACTAGTTGTCTGTTGAGTCTGTATTAGTGTGGTTTTGTTTCATACTTGTATTATTTTGATGTAAATCTATCAATTGCGTCTCGGGTCGTTCTGGGCTCGTAGTCTAGGTGGTTCATTTTTCCAACACTTCATCAACAGACAAATCTGGCTTCATTTTCTTCAGTATCGATTATAGTAATTTGTAGCATTCACTTCAACTTCCCTGCGTACGCATTTGTGGAACTTATAAATATTTCTCAAATTCAATTTAATATAACATATGAACTGTAAACATCAATGTCGCTGTCCATTCAATATTTCGACTCATTTAATTTACCACAAGACGATTTTACATAATGAAGATACACTACTTATAAGGAAACATATCCGATTCACTGTCAATATTCGATTCGATACTATCGTCCTTGTGTGCGTTCAGTATCAGCTACTATATTCATTTCATTTATTTTTATCCTGAGTTCGTTACCATAAAGTTAACTCTGAACACATTATTATTTATGTTCGCCTTTTTAAAACGTCCACAATGTTTCTACATCCTTCTTTTCTCCGAAGGGATCAACAAATGTGTATTCACACAATATTCCTTATACATTTCGTTCACCTACAGGGGGTACGGGGTGGGGGGGGGGGTGGTTGAGGTGGTTGAGGTAGTCGATACTCACGCTTCTCGACATTTTACACGAATTATTCGAGCTTAATACTAACCTTAGTGATAAGTCTATCACACATTCCTGGCAATCTTAGCCGTATTTCTGTTCCACTTTCTTATTTCACTTTAAATATATTTGTAACGCAATCTCAGTTCCAGAGTCAAGTCAGACTCCTGTTTAGTGATAAGTCTATCACACATTTATTTCAGTAGATTAATTTCTACACCTTCCAAGTCCATTGGACGAACACTTTGAATTCAGTGGACACAGCCATCTTGGACGAACACTGCGGAATATCTCAAACTTTCGTCATCCTTCACTATTCCGATACGTCAGATCCTAAACCCAATATTCTGCGTTTATGTGAGGCATTTTGTGGTGCGAAGCAAATCTTCAAATTTGTCTCATCCCATGATGTGCACTCAACATTACTCCCCTTTTCGCGAGCGTTTGCTTTGGGGAATCGCTAGAGAACAAATTTCAAGATATGATCATCTTTTAAGCGAAACTGTTGATCTGTTGATAACTGTTGTTATACTTTGAATTTTCTTGATCAAGGAATATGCTTGTCATTTTCTCGAACATAAGCTGTTGATTTACACCTTGAAGTATACTCTTTTTGCTTCTTCTTCTTTGATCCTTAGCCGCCGACCGTCAAAGCAGTCAGTGGCCATCACGCCTAGTGGCGTCTTGTAGGGCAACAACAAATTGATTCCACTTTGCTCGGTCGGTGGCCATCCTTCGTACAGTGCCCCAACTCTGGTTCATTCCCTGCATCTCAGCCTCCACAGTCCTCCGCCAGGTTGTTTTTGGTCGGCCTCTCTTTCGTTTTCCTTCAGGGGTCCAAAGCATAGCTGTTCTTGTGATGGCATCGGGGTCTCTTCTGAGGACATGACCAACCCAGCTCCAGCGTCTGCCAGCTATGATGGTTTGCATGTCCTCTTGCTTGCTACGAGTAAGCAGATCTTGGTTAGTGATGGTATTCGGCCAAAAGATTCGGTGAATTTTTCTTAGGCATGTTGTGTGAAAGGAGGACAATTTCGACATTTCCTTCTCTGTAACTCTCCAGCATTCCGCACCATAGAGAAGCACAGAAAGCACACAGCTCTGATATAATCTTAATTTTGTGCTTGTGCTGTATTTAGAGGACTTCCAGATGTTGTTTAGGCTAAAGAAGGCTGTTCTTGCCTTATTCATTCTGATGTTGATGTCTTTGCCTGCCCCGCCGTCTGGTGTTACTATGCTTTCTAGGTATGTGAAGGTGTCTGTCTGTACCAGTTGCTGATTCCTTACTGATATGGGCTCAGGGTTGCTCACATTGAGCGTCATGACCTCAGACTTCTTTAAATTTAAGTTCAAGCCCACCTGCTGGCAAAACTTGTTAAGTCTATCCGTTTTTTCCTGGATATGTTGATGTGAATGTGCTAGTAGTGCAATGTCATCTGCATATTCCAGATCTTCCAATGTAGAAAATGTTGTCCATCTTATTCCTCTTGGACTGCCCTCTGTTGTCTGGCGCATCACCCAGTCTATGACTGTTAAAAATAGAGTGGTTGACAAGGGGCATCCCTGTCGTACTCCTGTCTTCACCTCAAAGGTTAGGTTGCTCTGACCAACATTACACGTAAAGTTGGCATAGAGGCTTTTTATGATTGACACTATGCTGCTTGGAATTCCATAAGCCCTCAGTATTTTCCATAAACTGTCCCTATGTATGCTGTCAAAAGCCTTTTCAAAATCAACGAAATTAATGTAAAGCTGTCTTTGCCATTCTGAGCACTGCTCTATAATGTTCCTGAGAGTGAATATATGATCTACACATCTTCTATTCTTTCTAAATCCTGCTTGTTCCTTCCTCAGTTTGTGGTCTACTGCCTTTGAAATTCTCTGTATAATTATCCTGCCTAGTATTTTGCTGGGAACTGAGAGAAGAGTGATTCCTCTCCAATTATTGCAGTCTGCAAGATCTCCTTTCTTGGGCAACTTGACAATTATTCCTTTGTTCCATCTTTTTGCTTGCTGGTGAGCAAATGAATTCTGTTTCTGTGGTCTGGAAAGTCCATTTACTTCTGATCACTATGTTGTAGTGTATACTTCACAAATCTTGAGAAGTCTGGTCTCTGTCTTCAGAGAATCGGGATAGAATATCAGCAAACCAATTTTCGGCTCCCGTTATCGGCTGTATTTTGAACTGAAATTCATGAAGGAGCAAAAACCATCTATGAAGTCTTGCGTTGTTTTAAACCTTGATCTTCTGCGTAGTAAGAGGTGCGTGATCTGTTTGGATTATACATTTCGCGCATAGTAAATATTTTGACAATTTGGAGACACACCAAACGATCGATAGTAATTCCCTTTCGCCGACTGCATAACGACGCTTTGCTGGTAGAAGTTTCCTACTAATGTAGATGCATGGGTGTAGCGTGTCGTTCCATCTCTGCATCAAACGTCCTGCTATCGCTATTGATGAGACATCGGTTCTGAGCATGAAAATTTTATTTACGTCAGGTATACTTAAAATAGGATGGCTTGAAAATGCATGTTTAATGGCAATCAATGCCTGATTTGCTTCGCCAGACCATCTGACTTTCAAAGGTGCACCCTTGGTCGTTAAGGCAGACAATTGTGCAGATAGTGAAGCAAAGTTAGGAATGAATTTATGATAATAGTTTATAAATCCTAATAAACTTCTAACCTGTTTTTGTTGTTGTTGGGACTTTAATCACCAAAATTATTTTAATTATTTTCTCTTCTGGATATAGTTCATTCAGACCGATTTTGTGCCCCAAAAATATGATATTTCTTTGTACCCTATCTGAATTTTAGATGGACGTACTGTTATTCCATGTGATCTTAATACAAGGAATACAGATTTCAACCCTTCCATATGGTAATTCCAGGATGAATGGAACAAACAGATATCGTCGATATATGCGATAATGTCTCGTCTGTGGCCTAGCAAAAGGCGCATCATGCGTACAAACGTCGCCGATGCGCTTACGAGTCCAAAACACAAATAGTTCAATTGAAACAATCCAAATGGTGTCGAAAAAGCTGTCAATGGCTTAGCTTTTTCTGCTAAAGGTATTTGCCAATAACCTTTACAAAGGTCTAGTTTACTTTAAAAAAAAATGATGCATGTGACAACTGAGGCAGCATGTCTTCTAAAATTGGCATAGGTTCGGAATCTGTTACCGTAACCTTATTTAGTTTTCTAAAATCGATGCAAATTCTTAGTAACGCATCAGATTTCTTTAGCAAAACAATTGGAGAATTGTAAGGTGATGATGATGGTGAAATAATCCCCATATCTATCATACTTTTAATTTCTTTCTCAACCGCATCCTGATAATGTATCCGGATCAAATATGTCGTAGTTTAATTGGTGTGTGGTCGTTAACAATTATGTCATATTTGATTAAGTCAGTATGTCCAATTAAATCTGTAAATATGTCTTCAAAAGAATCTTTCCAAGATTCGCTCGATTTTACTGACGGAATAGAAAATTTTAAAGGAATAGATGAAACGTTGTCTTCTGCATGAACAACAGCAAATGAAGAAACTGTAGTGTCCATTATTCTGTCAAAGATATCATGTAGCTCTGAAGGACGATGAGTAAATGTCTTTAACATATTGATATGATATGTCTTATCCTTGCCTTTAATGTTAATGGCGTAATCAACGTCTGTTACCTTTTTGACTATTTTATAAGGCCCTTGCCACGAAATAAGAAGTTTATTCTCCTTGGTAGGTAAAAGTAGTAATACTTCATCTCCTGGTATGAATTTTCTAAGTTTTCGAGATTGGTTGTGAAGCAGCCTCGATTTCTGAGTAGCAGTCTGTATAGTTTTTGATGCCCATTTGCATGCATTTGTTAACCGTTGACGAAGGTCAATCACAAACTCGTAACTGCTTCTTGTATCTTCATTGGGCGTTGAGTCTAATAATAGATCTTTTAGGATGTACATTGGTCCTATCGGATTAGCCCCATAAACGAGCTCAAACGGTGAGAAACCTGTACTCTCGTGGGGAACTTCACGATAAGCAAATAGTATTGCTGGTAACATTTTGTCCCACTCTTTCGGATTTGACTCCGTTACCTTCCCTAACATCACTTTGAGTGACCCATTGTAACGCTCACAACTGTGTGATCTTTGTCCTTATGTGATACCATTTGGCATGTCGTACAAGAACTGCAATATACTCTGACATCTTTATTTATTCCAGGCCAGTAAAAGTTGGATGTAATTCTACTTTATGTCCGCTTTACTCCCATGTGACCCGCCATCGGTATGTCGTGACTGGTCTTAAGTTTCAACGGTCTAAATTACCTAGGCACTACAATTTGGTTAATAACCATGTTACTTTTTCACCCGGAAACTATACTTAGCCATTTTTGCACTCTTTATATTATGTGATTGTGCCAAACCAAATAACATTTTTAAAGATTCATCATCCTGTTGTCTTGATGTAAAAAATTGTGGAGAAATGTTGTGTGCATGTCTCAAACATGCATTGTCGTTTTCTGTGGCGGATGTATCAGCTGTGGAGTCAGCTGCCTGTTGTGCCCTAGTGACATTAGCGTTCGACATCAATGGTTGAAATCTAACCCATTCTTCGATTTCGTTGATAGAACAATCTTTTACCTCTGGTTTGTTTCCAATGATCAAATCCATAACAGGTTTTTTAATTACACAGCTGGTTACAAAGCCGGTATAGAATGGTGTGTTTATTTCAAACTTGGCTAATGGGAACCATTCTATATTTCCTCCGAATGTTACACATTTCACTGATCTTCCAGTGAAAACTGATTTATCAATCAGGGATTCTGGAACACCTATAGTGGTACAGCCTGTATATCTTAGTACTGTTATTGGTCTGTTATGTAAGAAATCTTTGTGCACTGTGAGATGGCCCATGTTCTCACATGAGGACATTGCTGGTAGTGTATGCCTACATAACAATTTTGTATGTGTACTTGGTTCATACAATGTTCTACAGACCAGGCAATCACCATATTTCTTTTCCTTAATGATGCATGCATTTGCATGGCCAGAGTCTAAGTCGTAATCACTATGCTGTTAATAAGAATTAGCAAAGTGTTTTGATTTCTTGGCATGTTGTTTTTCTTTTGGTATGTCACCACTCTTTGCCTTACTTATTTTCCCATCAGTGTGGTTATCCTTGTTACTATCAAACTTACCATACCATTTAACTCTTTCCCTGGATGATTGTCTATACCTGTTGTGATGAATACCATCACTACTCCTGCCATTGTGGTAGTCATGACCTCGGTCAGAGAACTCTGTATACATACTCCGTTTAAAGTGTGAAGGCGAATGCCTCCGAGGAAAGTTGTATCTTCCTCTTTAGGATGCTCTAAAGCCATGCCTATATCTACTCTCTACACTCTTTGAGATTTGACGGTAGTTACTTTCTCTAGGGTCATGAAAAGCAGTACACACTGGCAGTGTATCTTCAGGTGTCTATTTCTTGATCTCTTTGTCGGGGTGTGCTATCATGTATTGCCGACATAGGGTCTCATATTCCTCCATATTTTTGGGATGTCGTTCACGAGAAAAGATCTAAGTTCGGCGCTACTAGCCGAGAGAACTTTGTCTCTTAAGACTAAATCAAATAACCCATCGTATGTTTTTGGAATATTTGCAAGTTTAACGCATCTACTGAGATAAAGTTTGATCAATGCAGCGAATTCCTCAAAATCTACATTCTTCTGAGGTAAAATTTCATTTAATTTGGATCTATATCCTTCCTCTGTTAGCCTGAAACATTTTAAAAGTGTTTGTTTTACCACTTCAAAATCTAATCAACCTTGTGCATTGATTTGAAAAAAATGCGTTAACGAATTACCAGTTAAGTGATCTGATAATATACTGGTCCATTGATCAGTTGGAATCTTTAAAGCATTTGCCTTCATTTCAAATTTTTGTAAGAAGCTATCGAGACAGTCTCTACTTTTCCCAAAATGAGGTAGTTTCAGTTTTGGTGTCCATTCTGAATGACTACTAGATGATGTGGATACTGTGCCTGATGTCTGAGCTTGTATCTTGGTGATTTCCAATTCAGTTTGTAATTTCAGTTTTTGAAATTCCCGATCTTTTTCTTCGTTTTGCAATTTTAATCTTTGCAGTTCCAATTCTTTTTCAGCTTCTTTTTCCTTTGCCTCACGTTATTTTTCAGCTTGCTCAGCTGCAGCCTCAATCTTCAACCTTTCCAAAGCTAATTCATGTTCACGTTCTTTTTCTGCTGCTCTTTCCTTTGCTTCTGCTTCGCGTTCTTTGTCTCTAGTGCTAATGTGGCCATTTACAATTCGTCAGCTCTTTTTTGAGCTTCCCGTTGCTAAATCCTTTCTACATGAGCGAGGTGTTTCTCATATTTACGTTCTGCATAATCTTCAAGATCTACTCAAGATTTACCTCTTCTTTCTCCCGCTTCGAGGAAATCTTCGTATGACGACATACTGTTTCTTAGTGTGAGAAAGATCTACCCTGATTTCGAATGTTATATTATTGATACCGTATCACTTGTTAACCCAGAAGTGTCGAGTTTGACATAACAAATGTCAAAGATATTAAATTACTAACAATACAGCCCCTATTAACACAGAAGAGCTGAAAAATCAGAACATAATATCTGTAAAGGATATTATATTAATAATAGTAGAGTACCCGTTAACCCAGAGGTCCTCAGTCCATCATAATATAACATCCACTAAGAATCGGTAATTATGTATTAATAATATTGTAGTACTTATTAACCCAGAAGCACTATGTATCAAATAAAATTAATACTGTATGTATTGGTGTGAAAAGTAATGTATCCAATAATGAGGATGGATGGCACTGGTAAATGCCGGTGATATTAATGTAAGTACTTAAATTACAGGACGTTTCACCACAAAGCTAAAGAAACTAAATATAACAATCACGTAAATTATATAAATAAGTATTATCAGTAACTAATAATTTAAACAAGACAGAAAATTGACGTACGAGAACTGAGAGTCATAAATACCTGATATATTTAGATTATATTTTAGTTGATAGAGAACAATCGAATACAAAATACAGCCTACAATTTGGTTACCAACTGTGACGTTTTCTCGGGTAGGGGGATGACTGGGGTTTTGTTGATATATTGGTAGGTCATGGTTCTATATCGACCTAGTGAGCAAACCTGCAACGTTGTAAGGGCTGGTTTTCGACCTCTTAAAATTCGTATTGAAATGCGTGTCTGTTTTACACGATTTACACCATCGTTTTCCAGTTCTCTGTGCTGAATTTCTGCCTGGTGCTTTCCTGTGGTTGTTGCTGCGCCGTTTTGTGTGTTGTGTTATTCGTTATTTGCACATCCGTAGATGGACGATCTACTGGGTGTGGGCGACTATCTTGGCCACGCTTCCTGACAGGGTTAACTTCTGCCTGGGCGCTTTGATACCTGTCGGCATATAGGATCCCCTGTTCCAGAGTTTCGGCCCCATGATCCGACAGGAACCGTCTCATGTTAGGGGTGAGCGAGTCCTTAAACTGCTCCATGATAACCATTTCCTTCAGCCCTTCATAAGATTCAACGAAGGTGCTGAGAGATCCCCACTTCTCTAAGTATGTTTCTAGCATGGTAGCAAATTGTATAAGCGACTCCTCTTTCTGCCTCTTAGCCCCACCGAACTTGCTAGGAAACGTCTCTGCATTCAGCTGAAAACGCTGAAGTAAAGCCTTCTTCAACATTTCGTTCTGTTCTTCCTTGGGTATTTTGAGAAATACATCATAAGCAGATCCCCTCAGACTCTGGGATAGCTTCACGTTGTACATCTTCCTCTCCAAGCCATAGGTAGCTGCTAAGGGTTCAAACCTCGAGAGATAGATGTCTATTTCTTCAGAAGCCTCTGAATACACATCTAGTTATCACAGTCTAGTGTCAACTATTGGAAACTTGTACGACAAACTAAGAGGACACAAATGCCTCCTTTTAAGTATTGGGTCTCTTGATACAAACATCAGGAGACCTTCGCTTCCATCCACCATTTCATCTTCCTCAGAATATTTCCCTTCACTGAGCGTTAATTTTAACCTCAGTGAGTCGTATGAAAGTGCTTTTGGACAGTCTCTTCTTTGATCCTTAGCCGCCAACTGTCAAAGCAGTCAGTGGCCATCACGCATGGTGGCGTGTTGTAGGGCAGCAACAAACTGCTTTCACTTTGTTCGGTCGGCGGCCATCCTTCTTACAGTGCCCTAGCTCTGGTTCATTCTTTGCATCTCGGCCACCAGTTCTCCGCCAAGTTGTTTTTTGTCGGCCTCTCTTTAGCTTACCTTCAGGGGTCCATAGCATAGCTGTTCTTGTGATGGCATCGGCGTCTCTTCTGACGACGTGGCCAACCCAACACCTGCTTCTGCCAGCTATGATGGTGTGTATGTCCTCTTGGTTACTCCGAGTAAGCATTTCTTGGTTGGTGACAGTATAATACCTGCTCCTTACTGAACCATATTCTCTTAGTCATGCTTACTCAGTTATTCTTTCATACCTACTTGTTTCTAAACACTACACCAATCTTACAAATTCATTCCATTATAAATTACTGTCTTTTTTTGTATTGTGTATTATTTTTTTATCTCCTTTTACCGCGCACAAAATTGTATATAAAATTACAATGAATACCTTAATCATAACTCCAGAAAAGATTGAACTGGGAAGACTCTCCAAGATGGCGGATGAAAGGGACACAAATGAAACTCATGCTATTCTCCCCCCTCCCCCACCCCCTTTTTTTGTTTTGTTTTGTACCAATCATCTCTAATTTTGATAAATTAATGTCTGCACATTTATTCTAGGAAGAATTCTAACAGAGCAAAATTGAACTATTTTCCTACATTTAGAGTTTTATATAGCAGAAAATTACATTTTATGAATTACAGTCTTTGTAAAGTACAATGAAGCTTTCTTTTTTTTGTCAGTAATCTTTACACATATCATTGGTAGTTTCATCAGCAGACACAGCATGCAACCGAGATAACAGTTTTGGCTTGTTTTATGAGGACCTTTTCAAACTGATACAAGGTTCTTCGTAAGACACACCCTAATATAACCATCACCATCATCATTTTTCTTTTCGCTATTTATAAATTTACTGAGCCAACACTGCAGCTGGTCATGTGACAGGATATCTACACCAAGGATTCACGTACTCTAACAGGGGTGGTTTGTGAAGCGATTTGTTTGACATGAGAAAGTTGCCAGCCCCAAGCACAACTTCATATTAGTCGTCTTGTATGAAATGTCTGAAGGTGCAGTAGTCATATTTTGTTCCTGTCTCTTCAGAGATCCCCTGGGGCATATTAGGCACATTTTCAAACACAAAAGATCTTTCGGGAAAGTTACAGCTGGGTAGGTTGTAAGATTAACCTATAATTTCTTGCTGAAATATATTTTTAACTCCCCACCCCCAAAATACAAAAAAAAAAAAAAAAAAATCTATGATCTTCATTGCCATACTTTGTGGTGCTATTTTTGTTCGACATAATACCAATTATAATCCATGTTTTCAGAAAAAAAGCATTAACATGTTGCACGTGAACCTTAGCTGTGTCTATTTCTGTACTCGCGATGTCTGTAAATGAACGATTGTGTAAAACGAAGCTAGTTTTACTCTCTTAATATAAAAATGTTAATCCCTGTCAAACGTGTGCAATCCAGTACATTTTTTGGAATTCCTAAACTAGAGTTACCGTTTCTAAAATCGGTTCTCATTAGATGAAATGACATATTTGTATATGCTTTTAAATGAAGATAATCCGCTTTGTAAATTTCTTTAATATATTTCTGTTATATTTTTAGAATATACATAATCTTACTGTTCTGTAGAAAAGTTCGCTGAATGCTAATGTTGTTCTGGCCCATACACAAAAGGTAGGTGTTTCTCATGCGTGGAATACCTGGTTCAGCATCACGTGGGTTTTAATTTGAGTATCATAATCCTAATCATCTTAATCGTCGTCGTCATAATCATTCACATTTTCCTTTTCGCTCCTTATGGAGCATGTATCCAGCACCGTAGGAACACTGCACCAAGCATCGACATGCTCTTGCAATAGTGGTAGTGTAGCAATTAGTTTTATATGATCAGGTTTTCAGCCTCCATGCAAACCTTCCTGTTAGTCGTCTTGAACAACTTGCCTGGGGGAGTAAGCGTCCTATTTTTCTTTTGTCTCATCAGAGACACCCAGGAACTACAGGGGGTTAATTTACTTGAGTATATAATGTTATTAAATCTACATAGCTCAATATACAGGGTGTCCCCAAAAAAATGTATACAAATTTTTACAGCCCGTAACTCACTAAATTTTCGTTCTTTTCAGGTGTAACTGATTTGAAATAATGGCTGAAACGAGACTAAGCTTTGAGGAAAGGAAATTTATTCTAAAGTGCGAGAACGTAAGTGAAGTACAAAGACAGTTTAGAAGGGAGTTTCAAAGAGATCCACCCGCGCGACTCACCAGTACTCGAACAAGATTGTTTTGAGAGATGAGGCCACATTTAAGTTAAATGGCTTAATTAATCGCCACAATTGCAGCTACTGGACAACTGAGAATTCGCATGTTACGGTGGAACACCATGTGAACTTACCAGGGGTTACAGTGGGGTGTGGTTGTCAGTGCTGGGCTTAATTGGACCATTCTTTTTTGACAACACTGTCACTGGTGCCGTTTATTTGAAGCTGCTGCAGGAATCCGTCATGCCACGCATTCGAGAGAAGTTTGGGGATGAGTAGGAGTTTTATTTCCAGCAAGATGGAGTACCTCCCTGTTACGGTATTTTATTGAAGTCGTCTGCTATGGTTGGCAGTGTGCAATTTTTAGGGTGACAGCATTTAATATAATTTGATGTTAATAATTTACGGTCTGTTGAACGCTATGTACACGATCGAATTATGACGTGTTAGCGTTGATAGGTCACGCACCGTGACATAGATACAAGACCCTTTTTACATTGACCGTCAAGCTGTGAAGACGCGTCCTATATCCTTCCAGTGTTGGGCATTGTATTGCCGCATATATATATATATATATATATATATATATATATATATATATATTATATATTATATATTATATATATATATATATATATATATATATATAATATATATATATATATATATATATATATATATATATATATATATATATATATATATATATATATATATATATATATATATATATATATATATATATATATATATATATATATATATATATATATATATATATATATATATATATATATATAGTTACTTCGAAGTAAGGGCACAGGGTCTGTCCAAAGTTATGTGAAAGAGATGAAATTATAAGGTTAGTATATAACCGAATTCAAGGAAGGATTATAAAACAGTCCATAATATTTATATTCGCCAGACTCATACGCTCACTGTCGGCTGTTGGAATCCCCAACTGCGCGTGCATATAGCTATGTTGTTCTATCTACATTAATTCATTTATTGGACACGGACTGATACTAAGATGTATTGATTTAACGCTCACATGAATTGTATACGTATTATAAACAATGCTCGTGATGTCTTCAGATGTTTTATCGTCAATAAATGTCGGACTCAACCAAAGGACTTACCCACGTTAATCATGTTGCGGTTGGTTGCTTCAACTTACATTGTTGCTTGTTGTTATGCCTGATGAACTCTCTTTCATAAGAAGTTAATACTAATGGTAATGAGGTTCATACGGAACCAATGTTTCTTGGACATGTATTAATCAATGAGACAATTTATGTTGACCCTCAATTGGATAGTGATAATCAAGCAAGGTATATACCTTCAACTAAAAATAAGAGAGAATGGAACCACACACATGTTCAACAAATCGACCCGCAACAACTCAATAAACAAGTTGCAACAACTGGTGGCCTGATGTGGCTGTGGAATTTTAATTCACATTAAAATGAGAAAAAAAATTCCCTTCAAGCGAAAGCGAAATGGACATTTTTTCTATGTGTACACCGGTGACGTCATACCGTAGCAACAGAACGAACTTTACTAAATGGTAGCGCAAGTCAGCGACCTTCATAGAATTATGTCAAAACACTTCTATCAACAATGGAAATAAAGTTCAACGTTCATGAACATGTCATACGAACTCCTTATCCTGTTGGCGAAGCAGGCACTGTGCAAACCTATCGATTCTAAAAGCTAAGTACTTGGTTGTACAGTAACCAATGTTCAGTCCATGTTGATCACCGACATGTCTTTTGAAAGTCATTTGTTAACTGTTGTATGTTTTATTTTTCCATATGTATTTATATCGTGAAGTTAACTTTAGTGGGCGGTAGGTGGGGATCAAAACTGATTTTATGTCTTTTCGAATGACCGAATCAGTTTTGATTGTTCCGTAGGGCCGTTAAATAATCGCATTTGGCGAAGAACCCCATTGAAGATTGTGCCAATGGTTTGTTTGTTCGCATTTGCTATTATTTGACATTGCATGTTAGGTGTCCAGTTCTGTGAATAACTGGTGTATTTTACTGTATTCAGTTTTATTTTATTCAGTTCTGTATTATTGTTTGTAATCTATCTTGTTAATCCTGACCTTGCTATCTTTATGTTCATTTATATAGATTGTAATATCGTTAGATGAGTCCTGTGACGTCATTATTCTTAGTGTCCATATTTTATCTTGCCTTAGTTATCCTTCACCTTTCTGCATTTCCGGTTGGTATACTTAGTTCATAAAATCACTTATTTTTGTGAAATTGTCAATTGTATCTCGTACTTCTGTTTTGTAAACCCTTGGTTAATAAATTGTATTGTTTTTATTTATCTCATAACCTAATGATATTACTATAAATTGATTTTAATAATAGGGTAAATTAATTTCATTAATTTTTATTAAATTAGATGATGACTTCGGTGATGTCATCAATTTGCAGTAGTAGTCCAAGACACTATTGAGGCATTTTATATATTATGACTAGGGCATTATAGCATAATATATATTGATCAATAACTATAAATTTATGGTCTGCCTTGATTAGGACAGACATATTATATATTAATTAGTACACTTTCCTAGTACTACAGTGTTTACTGGGCACATATAATTGATTAAATAACATAATTATGGAGGGATAATACCCATAATTATTTGAGTATAATATTAGATGCATGATATAATTCAGCATCATAAATTAATAAATATATAATACATTAATATTCACAACGGGCTGATCACCCGTTTGCCAGTCACTTCGATTACGGAAACAACAGCAAATGGGTTGATTTGCCATTGCCCTAAAGACGCCACTAGGCGTGATGGGAAACAATGGCAAAGAAAACCTATCTGCTGTTGCCCTAAGACGCCACTAGGCGTAATGGCCACTGACTGCTTTGACGGTCGGTGGCTAAGGACGGAAGAAGAAGAAGAATACATTAATATATTAAGAAGGGAAGATACCCATATTATTAAGTGAAGATATTGGATGCATGAAATATTTTCAGCATCATAAACTAGCAGGTTTTATAACTACTAGGTGTAGTTATGAATATGTAATAGTGTTATAAAATATTGGGAAATAAATATAATTTTTGAGCTTACAATGAATTTGTGAAGCACATGAATAGGTAATTAGGTGACGGGGCTAGTCACAGTACCTTATTTGCCATTGGGTTTATATAATTGAGTATATCAATATTTGAGATTGATATAATTGACTGATTAAGTATATTATTGAATTAAAATGGCTACTTTAGAAACTTTTGTGAGGATTGATAAATAATTTGCTACAGAGGGAGTCTCTTAAATAATTTACTTATAAAGGAGAATTACTTAGATAATTTACTTATTAATTGATTGACAGTGAGTAATTCACTGCAGAATTTAATATGTCTACGAAAGACATGATGTCCGTGTTGGAGGAGATATTTGAGGAAGGCAGGGGTCTTAATGGATTACAAGGGCCTGCTCTTGAACAATTTGTGATGCACTGTTTTTGAGTCGGATGGCATGGAATTTGGATGGATTTGCAAAAATGAAGTTTCGTTCCGTTCCACATTTGATAATGGCTAAGGATCTGGGAATAAGCGAGAGCAGATGGATAGGGATGGGGAGAATAAAAACAGCTACAGGGGAAACAGTACTTTATTCTGGTAGAGAGGATGGTCAGCACAACGAAGGTGTAGCCATTATCCTTAAGAAAGGAATGGAAAGGTCTCTACTGGAATGGAAACCCATTAACAACAGACTAATAAGAGCAAGACTGAGAGGGAGATTCTCCAACACCACAATTATACAATGCTATGCACCAACAAACGACAGAGATGAAGAGATCAAGGACGAGTTCTATCAACAGGTACAAAAGGAAATGGAAACTGTACCCAGGTATGATCTTATTATAGTAATGGGAGACCTAAATGCGAAAGTTGGAACACACAATAATTATAACGAAAGAGTAATGGGGAAATGCAGCAGTGGAACAGTAAATGAGAATGGGGACAAATTAATAAGCTTCTGCAGTATTAACAGCCTGGTCATTGGAGGAACACTTTTTCAACACAAAGAAGTGCACAAGTTAACATGGGAATCACCAAACGGACGAGACAAAAACCAGATAGATCACATAATGATCAATGGCAGATGGAGACATGCACTACAAGACGTGAAAGTAAGAAGAGGCGCAGATGTGGGAAGTGATCATCACCTAGTAGTAGCAAGACTGAAGGTGAAACTCAGAGCTGCTGGACCAGTTGCAGTCAAACAGAAAAGATATAACATCACGAAACTTAAGGACCCCCTCACCAGAAAAGCGTTCGTGGTCGACGTAAAGAGACGATATCTGATGACCAAAAGCCAGGAAAGAACAGAGATCGACAATGTCGACCAGAAATTCAACACCATCTCAACAATATACAAAGAAAGCAGCAAGTCATGCTTGGGATTCCAGGAAAGAAAAAGCCAAGACTGGATAACACCAGAAACACTAAACACCATAGCGAAGAGAAAGGAAATGAAAAGAAAGAAAACAGAAGCTAAGTCTCCCAGGTTAAAGGCAATATATAGTGAACAGTACAGTCAGCTGGACAAGGAAGTAAAACGTCAAACCCGTGCTAACAAAAGGACATTTCTGGATGACCTTGCAAGACAGGCAGAAGAGGCAGCACTGAGAAATGAACAAAGCACAGTTTATAAAATAACTAAATCTATCAGTGGAAAACGAGGTGCAAACAACATAACGTTAGTAAGAGACAAGCAAGGAAATCTCATCACTACAGAACAGGGGCAGGAAACAAGATGGGCAGAGCACTTCAGAGAAACACTGAATAAGGAACCACCAGAGACTCAGCTGAATGTTCCTGAGGCTGAAAGCGACTTAGACGTAAATACAGACATTCCACGAAAAGAAGAAATTATCACAGCTATCAAAGGGCTAAAAAATGGAAAAGCGCCTGGTCACGACAATCTAAATGCTGAGCTATTCAAGACAGACCTGAACTAGCAGCAGAACTATTAGAACCACTATTTGCACAAGTCTGGGAAACTGAGACAACACCAACAGAGTGGAGTAAAGGAATAATTGTCAAATTGCCCAAGAAGGGCGACCTTGCAGACTGCAACAACTGGAGAGGAATTACCCTCCTCTCAGTTCCCAGCAAAATACTAGGCAGGATAATCATCCAGAGAATTTCAAAAGCAGTTGACCATAAACTGAGGAAAGAACAAGCGGGCTTCAGAAAGAACAGAAGATGTGCAGATCATATATTTGCTTCCAGGAACATTATAGAGCAGTGCTCAGAATGGCAGAGACAGCTTACATTAACTTTGTTGATTTTGAAAAGGCTTTCGACAGCATACACAGGGACAGCCTATGGAAAACTCTGAGGGCTTATGGAATTCCCAGCCGCATTGTTTCCATTATAAAAAGCCTCTATTCTAACTTTACGTGCAGTGTTGGATCGAGTAATGTAACTTTCGAAGTGAAAACAGGAGTACGACAGGGATGCCCCTTATCAACAACATTATTTTTGACAGTCATAGATTGGGTGATGCGCCAGACAACAGAGGGCAGTCCAAGAGGAATTAGATGGACAACGTTTTCTACGCTGGAAGATTTGGAATATGCAGATGACATTGCACTACTTGCGCATTCACATCAACACATTCAAGACAAAACCGATAGACTGAATAAGTACGGCCAGCAGGTTGGCCTGAACATCAATTTGAAGAAGACAGAGGTCATGACACTAAATGTGGGCAATCCTGAGCCAATAACAGTAAGGAACCAGAAGTTAGAACAGACAGACACATTTACTTACCTAGGAAGCATAGTAACACCTGACGGCGGAACAAGCAAGGACATTAACAACAGAATGAATAAAGCGAGAACAGCCTTTGCTGTTCTCAACAACATTTGGAAGTCTTCCCAGTACAGCACAAACACCAAATTAAGACTGTATGAGAGCTGTGTACTTTCTGTGCTTCTCTATGGTGCGGAATGTTGGAGAGTAACAGAGAAGGAAATGTCGAAACTGTCCTCCTTCCACGCAATCTGCCTAAGGAAAATTCTCCGAATCTTTTGGCCAAACACCATCAGCAACAAAGAACTACTTATTCGGAGTAACCAGGAGGACATGCACACCATCATAGCTGGCAGACACTGGAGTTGGGTTGGCCACGTCCTCAGAAGGGACCCCGATACCATCACAAGAACAGCCATGCTATGGACCCTGTAGTGAATTTCTAAATACAATATCTAAATTAATATATAACAATATAGGGCATAACGGCAAAATAAGAAAGTATAAAAGAATTTTCTGCTAGAACTGTTGGTATCGCCTACGCCTTCAGATTATTTGCTAACGAATAGCCGAACAAAACGGTACCCAAATTTTTCAAATTCGTCCTTGACATAATCACTTTTCCTAGTTCTAAGAAATATGTGCTTAAAATGCATTGTGAAACGAGGAGGGGCAAGGCTCGATAACACGCAAAGCACGTCTCAATTGGTTCTAAGTCTACAACCAACTTGCACGCTTTGCCTTAGGGGTTTTCCCAAAATACGAGGAAAAAGTTAGAACATGCAGACAACTCGTGTCACAAAAACAACCTTAGCTCTTATTTCAAAGGACGTAATTATCACGTAAATAGAGAAGACAGCACATGGAAAAGAATTGAACGGGTAGTAGACTAAAAATAAAAACAATAACATAGAAAAAAAAACTGTGGACTTCTAAACCAAGCCAACTAGTCCCATATAAATTGTATATTTGTGTACCTTAGGACTTGTTGACAAAGAATATGGTAATAGTTACGCAAATAGTCCATTAATTAACTAATTATAGCCATAATACTATAGTGGACCCGACCAGACTGTCAAGTAAAGATCATGCCTGCTTATAATTTTTTATGGCATGTTTTGAAAAACGACTTTGGGTAAATGAGGTTAAAAGGTACGGGATATTTGATTGGTTGGATTTTAAAGGAAGGCGAAGTATGATTGGTTGACCTAAAACTAAAAATATATTTGCCTTGAAACATATTGAGAGTTGTTATTTGAAACGATAAATTCAAAATAAAGGTAAACATGGTCCCATTTTTCCTTGCATCTGGGGTAAGATTGATTTTCTTAACATTTTATTTAAAATAAAATTTGAATGTGAAATACTAACATACGACTGTAAGTAAGTGAGTCTATGGCAGACTCAAAACAGAGTCTAGAGATTGATCCAGCATATGAAAGACTATCAGAGAGGTGTAGACCAACTAAATTATATAGGATTATCATCAGGAGCATAATACCTATCCTATTGTATGGACAACAGATTATTGCTGGAATTGCAGAGGCGTTGTAACTATTAGGGGAGAGGAATACTGGTATACCTGGTCACATCAAAAGAAACTGGTGAAAGGGATTGTCGTAAAGAGCTGATCTTGCATGTTTGTTTGTAATGTGCCTGTACTGGTTGTTGAATAGTATTGTAGGCTGTTGATTACGAAGGAGGCATATCCTTCTGATTTCAGAGGGTTTTGGTTGCTGTCAATAACTGGTGCCAGACTACAGTGGGCCGATATATTCATGCCACAGTCTTGCCTTTTTCGGAGACAACTGTAAACCACCATCATTCTCGAAGAAGTGGGAGCTGAAGGTTGTCGTTCAGCAAAGTGCAGGAAGATTCCTACATCATATTTCCAAGATAGGTGCATGTTTCGGCACCTGATCGCTCAACTAACATTATATTAGAAAAGAGACTGGGAATAGTGATATAAACATTCCATCAGGGTCCATAAAAACTTACAAACAGCATGCAGAGATGATGATAATAAACAATCAACCAGTGTATACTAGAAGTCACCTCAGTTAAACAATACAACTACACCCTTATATAATAATATATGTATTATGGACTGAAGATCCATTATGTAAATTGATTGATGTAATTAATTTCTATGATTTCACTTTGATTGTCAGTCCTGATTCCAAATAAAGTAGATTCAGGACAATAAATTGAAAAACATTAACTTTCAACCACTGACTTACTAAAGATAGTCTTTTAAAGTGCATTTCATGTGTGATTGTCGTGGTATTGTTGTGTTGTATTATATAATAAAATAATTTGTGAAATTGTTTATATGTTCAGTTGGTTAATGCAACCTTACACTAACATTTCATAACCCTAGACACCAAACGTAGTCATCTTATAGTCTATCAAGAATAAGTCTGAATGAGATCATAGTGGTGGTAGTAGAAAGGGGCCCTGGAAATTTACTCTAATATTTATTATATTCAGGGACCTTCACAGTTGACCTCATTCAGTACACTAAGATTTCTTAACAACAAACTGTATTAACATCAAACCCACCACAGACCCCCGAGGGAAAGCGAAAGAGAGGCCGACCAAAAACAACTTGGCGGAGAACTGTGGAAGCTGAGATGCAAAGAATGAACCACAGTTGGGGCACTGTACGAAGGATGGCCGCCGACCGAGCAAAGTGGAATCAATTTGTTGCTGCCCTACAAGACGCCACCAGGCGTGATGGCTGCTGACTGCTTTGACGGTTGGTGGTTATGGATCAAAGAAGAAGAAGAAGGAAATGGTGGGGTTGCTGAGTGGGGGCCTTCGTATATTTGTGGATCGATACATTGATCTTAAACATGATTATATATTGAAGCATATACAGAATATTATACTTGACAACAAGGTTCCTGATAAACAAATGGACAACACATGGAATGAGCAGGAAAGAGTGACAATTTTAGAAGATATTGATGAAGAAAGTAAAATAGATGAGTTGTCGGAGATCCTTGAGGACAAGGAGAAGTTGATTAAGGATCTAAACGAAAAAAATGAGGACATTAAATCTACAGGTCGAGGTTGATAATTCAAACCTCAGATCCTTACAGTTGGAACTGGCAAACTCTAAGGAGTTGTTAGAAACTTCCTTGAAACATAATCAAACCTTGAACTCTGTGATTCAAGAACTTAATGATAACTTTACAGTATGTAAAAATAAACTTGAAAAAAAGATTAACGATTCGGACGATAAGATTGCGAGTATTGAAGATAAGTTTTTCAGAGCAAAAGAAGCGTTGACGGCGCGTATTAATTCACAGGCTGCTCAAATTCAGGGTCTGTCGGTTCAAGTGACTCGACTACAGCCACATATGTTGGTAGCACATAAGAAGAGGTTAAAGAAAATGGCAATTAAAAATGCAGCCATAAGAGAAACAGAAATAGAAACTAGGATATGTCATGAAACACAATCTCATGTATCTCAACTTCAAGCGATGAAGTTAGAGATCATACGTCTTGAATCGATTGTTCAGGAAAAAAACATAGCCTCTCATGATAAAAATCAGTCTTCGATACAACTCATAGGTGAATGTAATAAGAAAATACTGTCACATCCTTCAGTTCCATTACTACAATTACCAGAAGTGGTAATAGGTGAAATTAATAATGAAAGATTACAATGTATGGAATGTGAATCAAATTTAGCAGCACTTAAGCTTGCAAATCAAGAACTAAAATTCCTTCAGGTTCAAACAGGAAGTTTGACTAATAATAAAGTCTATAATCTGGAGAAATCACTTATGGAAAAGAAAAATAAGATTTTGAACCTTACTGAAATCAATAAAAGACAGATCAATGACATTTCATTGAAGGATATTGAGATCATAAAGTTGAGGAAAAGAGTTGGTGAGCTACTGGATGTTGTACTGCGCAATAAAATAGTATTGAACAACAGGTCTGATAAACCTATTGTACAACATACCACCGGTACTTCATGTGCTAAGATAAGATCAGCACAACCCAAGGGATTGAATATATCTTTTCGAGGCAAGTACACCTTCCCTCGACAGAATAATGAGGCCGATTCCATAAACAAATCTTGGCGACATGTTCAGGATGAAACTGATCCTAAGAAATCTGTTGCATTGATCCATAGTGTAAAGAATTTTAATACAAAGAGTGATGATATTGGAGTTAGAATGAACTCGGATAACAAAATTAAGACAAATATGTCCGTCCGCGAAGTTTTCACTTCGCCTAGCAAGCAGTCGTCTACGACTTGCTTTAAATCATCGGCCTTGCATACTGATGGAGTTCTTCCTAGGGTACATCAGTATATGACATCCACTAATATATCTAGTGCCACCAAGAGTAATAAGATCAAGTCAACACATCCTGAAAGAGCGAGAAGAGCATATCGAGGCAGGTACATCTTCCCTCGTCATCACTATAATACCAATGATACTCCTCACCTTGATACTGTCTCTACTAAGTGTAATTCTATACGACATGCCAGTGGCAGTAAAAGCAGTATAACAAATGAGTTAACAAATTCTTCTGTGCTCGCAAGGAAAATTGTATCCCTTCAACGACAGAATCAGGTTGTATCTGGGCCTGAGAGTCCTATCATCTTTCCTAAAAACCTTATGAATGTGCAAAACGTGAGTTGTAAAAGGTCGGACCAGTTTGTTCCATGCAACCCTGTCGTGACTGATGAGGTTCTGATTGGCTCCATTTATTTTGATAAGGACCGCTATACACAACTTGTCCGTCAAAATACAATCAATGCTGGGGTTGATACTACCCATCAGCCTCTTTGTAAACAACATGGTTATAGCACCACTGCTCTTAAGGGAATGGATAATGTTGAACAGTGTGATACGGGGTTTGCTGCTGTTTGTCATAATGGTACTCTTCATGGTGATGATACAGCTGTTAAACACTTCGATAATTCTACTAATACCAGTGCATCTGGAGAAAAATGCGTAAATATGCCTTTCAGGCTGTCTACTATGACATGTTCTAAACCTGTAGGTTTGAATATGAATAGATGTCATACTCAGTCTAGCCAGTATGATCCATCATATAATAAGGATAGTTTATACTTGAGACATAAAAATGTCAATGATTCTCATATGAATAAACGTCAATATAATCCTTCCTCACATTTGATTGACAATAATACTACCTATATCGGTAAAAGTGCATGTTCTCGCACTGTGTTGGTACGCAATTTGCCACTAGGAACTACATGGCAATCTCTTGGTAATTTCTTTAATTATACGGCAGACGTTAGGTTTGTACGTCTGTTGCCACATACCAATAGCAGGTATGGTGAGGCTTTGGTAACATTTAGGACCAATAGAGACGCTCGTATGGTTGTCGAGCATGACAATGGTGTATACTTTCATCACCATTCTCTCAATTTACAACTGGTACCTGATTCTGCGTCACGCAGATAACGTATTACGTTCACACGTTTTGTCTTATTTCTTTGATGACTTAGCATAGTCAGTCATCATTTCTTTTTTCTCTTGTCATCTATTCTTACATAGATTGGTTAGTGTAAACTTTTCTGGTAGAGAACAATTTTGTTGTCTTGTCTACTATGACAATTTGTATTTTGTCTTTGCATTGTTTTTACTATGCCGACGATAGACAATAAATGTGTTGATTATTCTAACTATGCTCAGCCAAAGCAGCATAAGTTTCGTATATCGTCAATTGTCTTGTCATCATTGTTAAAAAAAAGACATGCCGTTGACGGTAAAATGGACTAAATAATCGCTCACTAAATTTCTAGGAATATTATTTTATTAAATACCTCCAAAATTTGAGGTCAACATTTGCTACTAAATTTTATCGCAAATGTATCTCTCCGTCAGATGTCAGCAATTACGGACTATGAGCGAGCTGTTCTCGTACTTCAAGTGACAGCAACAGATGCTACTAAATTCTATACAAAAATACCTCCCTCCGATTCATGCAATTTTCTACGGCAGTAACGTTTGCATTCAAGGACTTGCAATTGGTTGACAGAATTCTGGTTCTTCTTCTTCTTCCTCGTTCGCCCTGAAAAGGACGGTGGTTGCGTTGTGTCTGTTTACGCCTAAGCTGTGATATCTGCACCTTTCGGTCGACACATCCGACTTCAGCACGGCATTTTTTAGGGACCGGGTTTGCCTTCCCATTGCGACCGCACTCGCTCAGCCAGTATGCACTGCTGCAGGCTGTTTCCGGGACCACCATGTGGAGGTGGAGTGCGGTCTTGACCAGCTCTGGTTCGCTGGTCCTGATGCAAGCAGTACAGCTATGGGTCGCTGACTGCATTCACTATTGCTGCATCTTGGGGTCCCATTCTGGTTCTACTATCGCGAAAGTTACACTTCAAACGTAGAACGATGTTTCGAGTTTCCTTGACGGTACTATCAAATACTTTACAACCTTTTGAATTCACCATTGAATACATATCGGGTACAGAGAACGTCGTAGCCGATGTACTTTCAAGAAATCCTTCGGAAGTCGATTCATGAATGCTGACAGTCTTCAAATAAATTAACAAAAGTAATTATAACAAGAGACAGAATCCAATCAATGAATTATCGACCTATGAATGAAACGTCAACTATTATTCAGAGAAACAGCTAATAGAGACATTCGTCGAACGAAATTAATGAAAGCAAGAGACATATTGTTCGCTTGGACTTTGGCTGGTGTCCATTCGTGCTACAACTGGTTGCAAGATAGTCGGAAAGAATATCTGAAATCAAGCTGGACAAATTTCGTTATGTGACATGACTAATTGAACGTTATGAAGGTTTATATTCATTCAGCAGCGGAATATTTGAACAGTTTTCTAATGGAACTTTCCGTAAATTCACAAGGAAAATAACGACGTCTGGATCTTCATATCCAAGATTACTTAGTTTCTACGTATTGATTGAATTAATAAAGAAATAAAATTAAATTGAAATGTGAGAAAAAAATAAGAAAATGAAATATGAAAAAAACTGTAAGAAAGACAACAAATGAATCTCACACAATTCTTAGATAATATTCTTAGATGTAATTATGAATGTAATAATTATATAATATATTATTATTTAGTTAATTAAGTTAAGTAGTTAGTAATTACTATACACATATTTAATTTTAAGCACACCACCAATTGATTTTATACTTTATCTTTTCCTGTACTTAACTTGTCTTTACTTCTCATTTTTTCTTTTTCTTATGACATCTTCTTTCATTTTCTTTAATTAGATTGTCAATAACTTGATTCCTTACACACACATTATGATTAATTAGTTTAATTTTAATTAATTATAATAATTTCATGACAACACACTTTCTTACTTAGTTAACACTTACGTTAATTAATTAGTTAATTATTTAACGACAAGTTGACAACCCTTTGGGTAATTTAATTTACATGTATAGCATGACTGTTAGTATATTACATGACTGATATATTATCGACATGACCACGACACTGTTCTAGACAGAACATCGTAGGCCATATGTCGGGTTTTTGTTAAATTTTTCATATGTTTGAGTAAGATAGTTCAAAAAAATCTATCTAATAGATTTTTTTCCCCGGCTGGCAGGGAACTGTTACGGTATTTTATTGAAGTCGTCTGCTATGGTTGGCAGTGTGCAATTTTTAGGGTGACAGCATTTAATATAATTTGATATTAATAATTCACGGTCTGTTGAACGCTATGTACACGATCGAGTAATGACGTGTTAGCGTTGATAGGTCACGCACCGTGACTTAGATACGAGACCCTTTTTACGTTGACCGTCAAGCTGTGAAGACGCGTCCTATATCCTTCCAGTGTTGGGCATTGTATTGAAGTAAGGACACAGGTTCTGTTCAAAGTTATGTGAAAGAGATGAAATGATAAGGTTAGTATATAACCGAATTCAAGGAAGGATTATAAAACAGTCCATAATATTTATATTCGCCAGACTCATACGCTCACTGTCGGCTGTTGGAATCCCCAACTGCGCGTGCATATAGCTATGCTGTTCTATCTACATTAATTCATTTATTGGACACGGACTGATACTAAGATGTATTGATTTAACGCTCACATGAATTGTATACGTATTATAAACAATGCTCGTGATGTCTTCAGATGTTTTATCGTCAATAAATGTCGGACTCAATCAAAGGACCTACCCACGTTAATCATGTTGCGGTTGGTTGCTTCAACTTACATTGTTGCTTGTTGTTATGCCTGATGAACTCTCTTTCATAAGAAGTTAATACTAATGGTAATGAGGTTCACACGGAACCAATGTTTCTTGGACATTTATTAATCAATGAGACAATTTATGTTGACCCTCAATTGGATAATGATAATCAAGCAAGGTATATACCTTCAACTAAAAATAAGAGAGAATGGAACCACACACATGTACAACAAATCGACCCGCAACAACTCAATAAACGACCCGCAACACTCCCCGCTACCATCGTGATGCGATGGCCTATCTTGACGAAAATCTGCCGAACAGATGGATAGGGCGAATAGGTAGCATTGAATACCCCCCGCGTTCACCAGACCTCACGTCACTCGACTTTTTTATGGGGACACATCAAAGATAAAGTTTATGGCACAAAACCGGCAACAATCAATGAATTGAAAGCAGCCATTGAAAGAGAATGCGCCCAAATACCAAATGAAATCATTCGTGCTGTGTGCAATTCCATTGGTCCGCGTTATCAGCAGTGCCTGGACAAGAACGGCCATCGGTTCAAACAGTTGCGATAACTTAAAAAGATTCTACATTTGTCTTCTTTAATTTAGATTATAAAACTTAGATGTATCTTAATAAACGTTGTATTTATAATTATTCAGTGTGTATACATTTTTTTGGGACACGCTATATTTATTGTTGTTTTCTCTTTTGTTGTTTCTTTCAGGCTATAATGTATGATGTGTTTTACATGGCGTTTCATAATATCTACAGTGTATATGAATGAACTTCTTTCCATTGTTGTTTTTACTATATCTTTATTTTTAACTAAGTGTCATTTTGCCAGCAGGGATAGGTGTATGAGAGAATAGACCAGGCGTGTAAACGACCAGCGTTGCAGTGACAAACAGCAGACATGCACCTCCACATTTGTTTAGGGAGATTGAGCACTTATGATTCTGAACAACAATAATCATCACCTTCATCGTCGTCGTCGTCATTATCATCACCCAAGGACCAAATGCTTCCAACAAACTTACGCCAAATCTTCCTGTCCTGTACGATCACCTCAAGATCTTGTCATGTCTTTTTCATTCCCTTCATGTCTGTTCTCTTCTCCGGGTTATCGTAGATTTTGGATAGGAGAATTAAGACTTGGGTTGGTCCCTTCTGATTAGATTTGAATAAGTGATAGTCACAGTGAGAGATAGTAATAGCAATAGATTTCCACGAGTGAGATGGTAGACTGTGATAGAGGCTGTCTCTGAAATCGAGAAATCTTCTCTCCTTCATCTATCTTCTACGACAGATTTAGAGGAGTCAGACAGTATAAACACACACACACACACACACACACACACACACACACATATATATATATATATATATATATATATATATATATATATATATAACATATAACATATAACATATATATATAGTTCTATCCACTCACGTGCACGCACATACAAGACGACAGTTAGACGTACAGACGTGGGAAACTATAACAATGATTAAACAGATAATTTGGAACGAGCTGACCAACGCGCTTATTAAGTTCTCGAGAAATTTTAATTATCGTAATAAACTTCTATCACAACATAAAATATTACATCAAGCATATACAAATAGTCATAAAAATCAAGGAATTGCTACAAGAAATGATAGACCAACAGTTATGATCTTCCCTCGATGTTTAGCCCACAGTCCCGTTAGGAGAAAGATGATAGCCCAAAGAGTCACAGATACATATGATTTGGGTCTAATATTTTCCCCTTTTGAAGGTATGAACTGACTTTGATAGCAGTATCTATTCTAAGGAAAAATATAGTTTAGCAACAAAATCTTGCATAAGGAAAGTTACAAAGTGGGTGAATCAAACAAAGAACATCCTTCAGTCTACTTTCACTCGGTTCTTTCATCAGGGCCCTGACTCATACAACCTTACCTACAATCGTGCTGTGGTTCGCCGTCTGGCGCAAGCCTTAGTGTACACTTCGTTTAATCTGTCTATCTGTGGATGAAGCGGATACCCAGCTCTGCAGATATTGGTTTCATTCAACGTGTCCGGGGAGCGTCCTCTTGAGGCGATCGTTCTTTCTTTACACATTTAAGTTAATGTCACTTATTCACGAGGTAAGAGTTTGGGTTTCAGCGGGCACACAGTGTCAGAACACGAGGTTTCCCTTAATTAGGAAGATGACCGGTGGACATACTTCTCTCAACAGATAATCTTGGTTCACCACACACTTGGTCAAATAATGTCGGAAAAGTTAATGTTTTTTTTTTTCTGTAATTATTCTCGCCACACGGCAGCATGTACATTAGAGTTTGTGAAGAAATATGATCTGGCTCAAAGGCCCAGTATAAGAATTTATTCTTTAAAAAAAAAACCCGTTAGTGGGATTGGTAGTCTGTCTATCTCTGAAGGCACACGCCCTGTCAGACAGGTGTTACTTGAAAAACCCACGTGGTTAAAGATATAAAATGTTTATGTTTCTCACAGGTTTGTCTCTGTACTAAACGCCGGCAAAGTTGGGTTATCCAAGTATTCACTGAATAAAGAAAAAAAACACATATGAAATATTTTACATATTATGTACTCGAGATAACTTACATTTTGAACTGCAAGCGTAGAGCTTGACTTGACGTTTAAACTTTCCCGTGAAATAAGTTATATATAAAAATCAATCATCATGAATTAGGAATACATACGTATTCCGTCAACACTCATGAGGCATCTAGCATTTATAAGTTAGTTTAGAAAAATTAATCTCGTCTGATTATTTAGCAGTTAAATTAAATTCATTATAGCTACATGATTTTAAGCTAGAAATTATAATTTATTCTGTTTTTCCACTGTAACTCATCAGTTAGAGAATATAACAGACTTATAAATTATTCACTCTGCACAAAAGAACTCGGGAAATAAAATAAGCGATTTAACACTTAATCACTCACAAAATACTAGATATATTAAATATAATATTTACCTCAACACAGAACTACGGTATCACAACGAAACTAAGGGTTTCACTTATAAGTTTAAGTATCTAGAACGAAGTGACCACGTCTACTGCAAATGGAGAATGAGTGAAATCAAGTTTAAAACTCTGATTAATATCTTAAACCAGACAAAGGTTCCTACTATTTCCAAAACCCCGATCTCTCCCCTCTCCTAACACCTACGTTAGCTTAGACGCATGCCGTAACTGCCAAAACGTGCGTCTTCGCACTTTACGCCAAAAACTGGCCGTGGAGCGGGAGTGTCATATGAGAAATGCTAGACACTCTGTCTGCTCTGAGCGAGCATGTCTGGCGCGATTCACACCTCACCGAGCATTTCAGCCAAGGAAACTCACGTGACAGGTGCAAATGTAGACAATTTGTCTGCTCTCATGTCTGATAGACTGAATTCCCACCTAAAATCATCTCGTGCAAGGGACTGACACGTTATGTCATAAATGCGTTCTCAGTAAGAGAAAGAAACAGGTAAACGTTAGAATGGGAAAATAAATATTTCTCGCAAACGAACGAATGCGAAAAATACAGGAAAAGGATAAAGAGTGATAATAAAATAGAGGACACGGGTGGAAGAAAGAAAGGACATATAGAAAATTTATTGATTATAATCTTTATGCGACACGAGTGTTCTTTAATCTCTCTCTACCTCTCTTGTCCTGGGAATTTCAGAACAAGGACTGTCTTGTAATGCTATCAACAGGTTTCCTCAATGTGTGTTCTATACATCGCCACCATATTATTATTAAATCTCTTGTTCTACAGGAAATTGTCTAGTTCTTGTCATCAGTTCCACATTATTGATCTTGTCATTTCGCTTTCAACCTACTATGTTCTATACAAGCACCCATTTACGAAAGTCTGCAGCTTTTCGGCTGTTGTTTTTGTGATTCTTAGAGACATACAATATTACTGACTTGACATTTGATTTGAAGATTCTGATTTTTCAGCTGGAGTTGATTTAAAAAGAAATATCTATATTTCACAGTGCGACAAAAACTTCAACAGCCTTTTGTATTCTTATTTAGATATCATTTTAAATCCCCCAACTGTCTCTATTTTGATATCAACTGTTTTTTTTCCCATTTCATTTATTTATTGATTAAAAAAAATGTCTGTTCAGCAAATTTCCGTATGCATATCTTCTTCTTTGCTCCTTGGTCGCTGATTGAGAAAGCAATCAGTGACCATCACGCCTAGTGGCGCCTTACAGGCAGCAATAAATTGCCTCCATTTTGCTCGGTCGTTAGCCATCCTTCGTGAAGTGCCCCAGCTCTGGTTCATACTTGTGACGTACGTCTAGTTTGACTAGTGAATTTTCCCTGATATGATGGATGATTTAAAGGGACCTTTAGATTTTCATAACATTAGAACCCCTGAACATTTGTTGTAACTTTTCGTTTGCCAGAACTCATTCCACCGGGACTCATTTAGTAGGCGGCACGAGATCTAAGAGACAGACCGAGGGATCTTAGGGGAGACTATCGGCGCTATCAAAGACAGTAGTTTTCCCTGATACGAGACGCAGTTGCTTGCCGCTAATTTCGCGTCTCGGTGTCAATCGCAACCGAGCGAACGGGGGAAAGCGAAACGGGCAGCAGCGAGCGGATACGAAGACCAGGGGGCGGCTTTTTCTCTTGATTTGGCGGTCAGATCCCCAAAAGTTCGTGAGATCAAATAAGTTGTCAAGTTTATCATGTCCCACTCAACTTACATTTCATTTTAGCTAAATAGACCATGAAGAACTAGACACGTTATCACTCGCTGGCCAGATCTTTACAGAAGCACTAGCTTTATTGAAATCTTGTTATAGATTTTCCCCTGGATTTTATATATATTTGCAGTGATTTCTATTTCTGTGCAAAGCGGTAATATATATTGTGTAAAGTGATCAGTGGTCTAGCTCAGTCATTCTATTTAAAGGGATTCTGTGTTAATTTAAATCTATTTAATTAAACCATCTCAAGAGTTCCAGTTTTAAATATAATGATCTATCTATTATATTATTTCAAAAGATAATAGATGCTTAAATTAACTTTTAAAGTCGCGAAGGAATTTATAATTAATAAATTCAGTTAAGTCCTAGTTTTATAGATGTGGGTTTTTAACCACTAGAATTCGCGCAGTGTTTATTAAATACATAATTAAATACTCGAGTGTATTATAGGCTTAACGGGAAATTCATCGCGCTTTAGAAGGTTATTTGTTTTCGGTATATTACATGTCTTTTTTTTTTCTTTCATACAGAGTGATCGTAACCTGTGCGATCCCAGCATTAAGAAAGCAATAAAGAAATCAATCTAAGCAAAGCAAAGCATAAACAGTGTGTAGAGTTCCCCTGACGCAGAACTTGTTGAGACTGTAAATTTTTAATCTTTGAGGCGATTCTATGTTTGGAATTCCGCTATCTAACTTATAGCAAAGAAAGCACACCCAAAGACAAATTTAACGCACCATCAAACAACTTAAGTCGTAACGGGAAGAAGAACACTGGCCCGAGCTTTGTTAGTTTACTGACACAGAGAGATAATTCATAATTTCCTGAACAGTGATGTGACTAGTTTTCTCACTGGACTTAAACCATACCTCACGGATAAAGTGTACCAGCACGCGTAAGAATTTTATTATCCGCGGCATAGTCAAATAGACCACACCATCCTCACCCCGGTATCAGAGACCGTGCCCTCCCATAGAAACTGTTATTAAGAAAAGAGACACAACTACAGATTCATTTTCCAGCGATTACGGGATCCTTTTATGTGCTGACCGCCTACCCGATAATCTGGGGCTAGAACTTGAACAAACACTCATACATTTAGTTGAGGTGTAACTGCTGTTGTGTTATTCTATGGAGTGCAAGATTTTTTCACAATCGGTAAGTGAGAGCAAGATGAGTGAAGGCCTTTGCTAGCGCGTGTATGAATGACAGGAAATGAATTCTTATGTGTGACCATTTTGTTAATTGCTTACCTGGTAACATATATCTTTTCTGTATACCCTACATTGTTCCTTTAAGTGGGATAGTTGATAATTTGTTAACTCTGTTTAAAACCACCTCCTTTCCATTTGCTTAGTTTAGTTCTGTGTGTTGGATATACCCAAAGCCCAACTTTTCCCCTATTCGTTTAATATAGTTTGTATCAACGTCGTGTGTGTGTTTGAAAACACCGAATCGGTGTGCGCGCAGATGCGAGTCTGGAAAACTGGCAAATAATTGTTTTGACCAGGAGAGTGAAAGAGAAGATTGAGAGACACGATTTGTCGTAAATAAGTCTGTCTTTACTCTCCTCCAGCACGCTGTGAAGTAACTATTAAATCTCTACATTTTCTATCACTGAGCTTTCCATCATCATTTTCCACTCTAAACCGGACCACTATTTCTACGACTCTTTTCTCTCAAAATAAATTTACGACAATACTTAACAGCTCAGCTTCCACTGTTCTCCGCCAGGTGGCTTTTGGCGGTCCTTGCTTTCGCTTTCCTTCTGTAGTCCATGGCATGGCAGTTCTGGTGATGGTGTCAGGGTCTCTTCTGAGCACGTGGCCAACCCAATTCCATTGTCTACCCGCTATGATGGTGCGCATATCTTCTTGGTGGCTCCTAGTTAGCAATTCTTACGTAAAACCGAAATGAATACAAACTAGTCTTTCAACTGTCTCATTATCAGTTATACAAGTACAGGTAATCCTGGACTTACGACAGTGTTCCGTTCTGACGACTCCGTCGTAAGTCGAAGCGGTCGTAAGTCGAATCATCCCTTAAATACGAGTATATTGACTTAGTACAGATTTTCAAGTCTGTATTCCATCATATCATCATTTGTTAAAGTCATACAGTGTACAATAAATAAAAGGATGGAAACAACAGATTTTATTACATTACATTGCGTTTTACTGTACAAAAAAGCTAACAAAAATACGTTGTGATCTTCTCTTAAAACATTGGGATTAGTCGAGACCGGCAGCAAATATTACAGAATAATCCACTCCCGCACGTTCCTTTTAGGATCTCAAAGATGCTCCCTGCCTTCAACTGAATCGCCAGCAAACTCAACGGATGCAGTCACTCTTTTACCAGACATGATTGGGAAACAGTAGACACACTTATGACGCAAATGAACAATGGAGACTGATCTATGAAGTCTGAGGACGTAAGATTAAGTCCAATGGAAATTAAGGTTTATTTTCAAACCCAGTCAATTTTTTTAAAGTTCAATGAAGTAGAACTCGTATGCACTCTTCAATGAGCATGTTTACATTATCCCAAGCCATAAATGCCCATTATAACACGAAAAAAAACTATAGCTTGATAACCTAGAAAAAATTTTGGAAGTAGATTTTGTTGGAGCGTCCGAAAGACATAGTAGTTAGAACGCTGGTCTCTAATTCGATTCACGGCGTCGACATGCTCTTGTCTACCCAGCTGCAAATGTGTACCTGACTTTGCTCTTGACTTAGGGAAGGAAAAGGCAGCAATGAAGGGAACTAGTCACCCCACCTCTTGATGCTGGGCGCAGTATAGTGAAGGCTGTAACACCTTACTCCTCTACGGCAGTAACTGTTAGGGGCTGTTACCGCCTCACTTTCGTCTCTGGTGGTTGACAGGTCGGAGCTATCTGAATAGCTGATTACCGCGAATGGTGTGAGCCGTTATTTGACGATGGTAGTGAGGCTGAGTAACATGTGGACAAAAAATCCCTTTGAGAATGCAATGTTAAGTAGACCTGACTCGTGGCGAACATGGGCGATAATACTTTATTCTCATATAGTAAGTACATGATCCAACCAGTGGCGTATCCTGGTAATGCGAGCTAGGCGTGCTGCTACTTAAAATGAATATGTACGCCTACTATTTAACTTCTTCCCCTCTTAATTTAAAAACCAACTATATTCAATTACGCAACGATAGTTATTAGGGGTATATGTCAATTATCTCCGAAATACTAATTAACTTACAACTTGAAACTCACTGTCACTGTAATAATCTGCATTCCCGGCAACTAACAAAAATTAATCACAAAAAACACTGGACGGACACAACCGATTTTTACAACTCGAGAGCTGCAAGACCACCGCACGCATGTTCGCATTGTATTTACGTATCTGGCCATCACCCCGATCCAATCAAACCAGTGTTCAGACGTGAATCCGAAAGGTGCCGCACGCATTGTGACGGAATTACCCTAGAAACTTCGGGCGATTGCTACCAACCAATTAAAAACTGCACTATAAAAAGCGTCTGGGGAAACTGAAACTAGATTATACTCGTAGATTCTTTGCGGGAAAATCCGTTATCCTGGTGCGTGCGGTCCGAAAGCAGAACATTAGAAGAGAAATATTTTATAGAATAATAAAATAAATTTTTATTTTCCTTCGGGCATAGGTGTGCGCAGCACGCACAGCACACATAGAGTACGCCACTGGATCCAACTGGAACGTAGTAGGCAACACGTACATCGACGATTCAGAATATAATGAATATGGCAGCCTTCAGCTCAACAAGGACGATGGTCGACCTCACTAATCGCTATCCTCTCTGCGTTCATTCGTATCGGCGACAAAAATATATGCGGATATATGAAGATCATGTTTGGCATTTAGCTTGTGGAAATATATGTAGATACTTGATATCCGAGTTGTCACGTAGACAGTTATGATCTATACATTGCCTATTTCCTCTTCTTCTTCATTTCACCCGTATCCTCTATTTTATTATCGCAGTTTACTTTTTCCCGTATTTTTTTCGCATTCGTTCGTTGCGAAAAATATATTTCTTTCCCATCATCGTTTTTCTTTCTCATACTGAAGAGTAACTTGATTACGTAGATGTCAGTCTCGGCCGGTCGAACGATAGCTGTGAATATACGGTTCACGCCAGACAGAACGTCTGCAGTTTCCCCGGTCAGAGCGCTGCCCGACCAGATTTCTGGGCCTGGGGTGTGAGAAATTCGCTCCGTTGGACATGACAGGCAGACGAATTGTCTACCTTTAGCAGCAACTGCGTGAGTTTTCGTCGGGATAGACCGGCGAAGTGTGAAATTGCGCTCCGCGCTGCAGACGGTTGTCTGAGAGTTGCAACTGACACGCGTACATCTCGGTCAGTAGGTGGCAGTTACGACACGCGTTAAGCTGACGTAAGTGTTGGGAGTAGGGGAGATAATTTCGCTTGGCGAAATAAGTTGGGGCCCTTTGTCTAATTTTAAGATATTGGTCCGAGTTTGAAACTTTATTTTCATTCTCACTCTTAAATTCGCAGTAGACAGGTCGCTCGGAACAGTATAAGCTGTATAGCGAAGTTCTCAGTTTGTTTCGATAATTTGTCGAACTTCTAGACTTCCATATATATATGCATATTATTCTTAAGTGGTGCGACTACCTGTAGTTCTGTGTGAGGTAAAATATTATATACTATATTCTAGTATTTTGTGTAGTGTTTAAAGTGTTAAGTCGCTTATTTCATATTTTACTAGTTCTGTGTGCAGAGTGATTATTTTAATAGTTTGTTATATTCTTTAGTCCACGAGTTACAGTGGGAAAGCAGGATAAATTATATTTCTAGCTTAACAAACATGTAGCCATAATGAATTTAATTTAACTGCTAACTACTCAGTCGAGATATATTTTCTAAACTAACTTATAACTGCTAGATGTCTCATGAGTATTGACGAAATATATTTATATGTATTTCAAATTCATGATAATTGATTTTATAATATAACTTATCTCACGGGAAGTGTTAAATGATAAGCTCTACGCGTGCAGTTTAAAATATAAGTTATATCCTTATACATAGTATGTATAATTATTTTATATGTGCTTTTTCCATTTTATGTAGTGAATACTGGGGTGACCCAGAACTTGCCGGCGTGTAGTAGTAAAGAGACATACTTGTGAGAAGAATAGACATTTTCTATCTTTAACCACGTGTGGGTTTTTTTTCAAGTAACACTGGTCTGACAGTGCCTGTGCCATCAGAGATAGACAGTAATACCCATCCCTCTAACGGTTTCTAAAGACTAGAAATATATACTGGGCTTTTGAGCCAGTTCATATTGCTCCACAAACTCAAATATACATGCTGCCTAGCGGCGAGAATCATTTCAAGAAGTAACATTAATATTCCCGACAAGTATTGAGAGAGTGTATAGTGAACCAAGACTGTCTTTCCAAATTAAGGGAACCCTCGTGTTTTTTTGACTCTGTGTGCCTGTTTAAACTTGCTTATCCAAAACTGATTCAAGTGACACTAACTTAAAATCTGAATAAACTTATCGCCTGAAGAGAACGCTCCCCGGACAAATTGGATAAACCAAGATCTGCAGAGCTGGGTATTCGCTTCACCAAACGATAAAACAGATTGTGTCATAGCGTGCGCCAGACGGTGAACAACGGCAAGTTATAGGGTAAGAAAGTGAGAAACGCACGACAGGGCCCTGATGAAAGAACTGAGTGAAAGTAGACTGAGGGATGTTCGTTGTTGATTCACTCACAATTGTAACATTTCGTTATGCAATTTATTGCTAACTATATATCTATATATTCCCTTATACTAGATCAGAGTATCCAGTCTGTTCATACCTAAAAGGGGGAAGAAATATTATACCCTAACCATATGTATTTGTGACTCTTTGGGCCATCATCTGTCTCATAACGGGGCTGTGGGCTAAACCTAGAGTTAATATCATAACGGGGCTATCATCCTTGTAGCATTCTCTTGATATTTTATGACTATTTGTATATGCTTTGATGTAAGTTCTATGTGTTGTGAAGAAATTTTAAATGATAATTAAAGTTTTTTCTCTTGGAATTAATCAGCGTGTTAGTCAGCTCGTCCAAATATATATATATATATATTCGTTGTTATAGATTTCCCACGTCTGTATGTTTAACTGTCGTCACGTATATGTGCGTGCCCGTGAGTAGATAGAAATATAGGTAATATATATATGTGTTTAGACTGTCTGACGCTGTAAAAGCTGTCGTAGAAGATAGGTGAGAGAGAGAAGAATTTTTTTCGCTTTCAGAGACAGCCTCTATATCACATTCTATCATCTCACTCGTGGAATCTATTTCTTTTTACTAACTCTCACTGTGTCTATCACTCATTCCAACCTATTCAGAAGGGACCAACCCAAGTCTTAATTCTCCTATCGAAAATCTACGACACGAGTGTCTCCTGGTGTTAACTGGGCGCACCAGCAGCCGACTAGGTTGGTCAGGCTGAAGCTCTGCAGTTAAAGGCCAGTAGAAAACACATGTCGGAGTTGAAACATTAAACGGGCCGATTTCTGGCCAATATTGCGCAAAAAAAGGTACTTGACATATAGCCCAAAAACGTCTTCTTCAAAGCAACGATGCTTCACATCTGCTTATACATATGTGACTCCCTATACTTGGGATAACCACGAAAGATCCCTTTTTCTCGGGATAAATAAACTATCGATCCTTCCATTTACGGTGTCTACGCCGCATCCTCGGCATTTCGTGGAAAGATAAAGTGACAAATGTCGAGGTGTTGTCACGTGCTGGCCTTCAAAGTATGTATACACTGCTTAGACAGCACAGACTTCGCTGGCTCGGCCATGTTCGCCGCATGGAAGATGGTCGCATCCCATAAGATATCTTCTACGGACAATTAGCAGATGGCAAGAGAACAGTTGGGCGACCACAGCTGAGGTTCAAAGATGTGTGCAAGAGAGATATGAGGGCACTGGACATGGATCCAGCAACGTGGGAGGATGAAGCTGCCGATCGCACTAAGTGGCGATGCTATTTACGGCGCCACCTCAGATTGGGCGAAGAGAGGCTCACACAACAAGCAGAGGAGGGGAGAAAACGTCGAAAGGAGCACCAGGAAAACAAGCAGCTGAGGGCTGTCACCTCAGGGGCGCATTCCCATAGTCAGTTATGACTGAAGGGGCTATTATTATTATTATTATTATTATTATTATTATGATCCTACTCCATGGAATTCTAGGACGTTTCTTGTATCTATCGCAAAAATCCCCCCCCCCCTTCCCCCCCCCCCCCCCCCCCCCCCCAAGTCCTAACGCGACATGCCCCGTTCAATACTGGTGCATTCTCGTCCATAAATAATATCATACAATTATCCTAGATGCGCTCAAATGTGCGTCTACAAAATACTAGACGTGCATGTGAGGGTCTCAAACATTTAACTAGCCCCGCCCCCTATGAATATAAAATATCTTAACAGGGGCCTCCTTTTACTTTTTAATTTTTGTTACATGTCGTGTCTTACTCATGCATTTTTCTTTTTTTACATTGGAGACAACGGGCGCTACTCCTGTGTACACCTTCCTTTTAGTAAAATGTATCTTTTTGTTGTTCCTAAGGTCTGTTTTCCCTTTGCTCACGTTTAAAAAAATGTTTTTGGTGAGACTTATCTAGCTTCGTTTTGTTGGTAAGTAATTTGCTCCAAGACATTCGACATTTCGTTTTTTGTCTCCCCTTCAAATTCCTAAGTTTCCAGCGTGTTTGAATCAGCGCGCGCATTTGAATATATTTAGCAGAAAGCTTAAGAATAGATAGCACCGAAATAAAGAAGATTATGAGGATAAATGCCAAAAATGCTGAAGAGATTTAGGCAACTTTAAATAGCAACAGTAAAGGGTGTACACGAATTTAAATACCTTGGCATTTACGCCACTGAAGATAAAACAGTATAGAAAATGTATAAAAAAAAAACGAGAATACAAATAACGAGGATAATTAGGTCACTGGATAGCCCCCCCCCCCTCCCCCCCCCGTTTCATGTTCTATGTATATAAAAAGGTAGTCCCATAGCATATACTGCCGTGGGTGTGAAGTGTTAAAGACTTCACTATACTAGGTCCAGCATCGTGGGCTGAGGTGACCAGTTTCCTTCCTCGCTGCCTTTTCCCTTTCCTGTGACGGTATTGTCTCCCCTGATCCGCAGTAGTGGTCCAACAATGGCCAAACTGAGAATGTAATCATGAAGGTCTTCAAAAATATCAACATTCGCTCAAGATTACTCTTGGCAGAGATAAAAATAGAAGATTGATGCTTCTACTTTAGGGAGCCTCACAGGATTGTAAAGAAAAGCAAGAATAACAACTGAGATCATCTAAGCTGTCATGAATTTATTATTCTCCTTCCCTTTCTGTGAGGTAATATATTTTCGCTCGTATTTCTGAGCCCCCAGCTGAAGGCGATTCAGCTACTATTAATCTAATAGTTCTATCTGGTTATGTATTTAGAACAATATGAGTAATTCGGGATACATACATACATACATACATACACACACATACATACATACATACATACACACACACCTACCTACCTACCTACCTACCTATCTACCTACCTACCTACTTACATATCAGAATCTTCATTCTCCATAAAATACATTAATATGTACAGACATGATATAATAGATACAACATGGCAAATAGGAGAATCATTAGAATTTACATAAAGTGTTGAAGACGTCTCAAGTAGTTATATGTGGGTGTTTTTACATCGAACCTTTGTGTTACACATACATAAAAAATTTTAAGCTTTCTAAAAGACATTGGCATATAATGATATGGTATCTTCTTCTTCTTCTTCTTCCGTCCTTAGCCACCGACCGTCAAAGCAGTCAGTGGCCATTACGCCTAGTGGCGTCTTAGGGCAACAGCAGATAGGTTTTCTTTGCCATTGTTTCCCATCACGCCTATTGGCGTCTTTAGGGCAACGGCAAATCAATCCATTTGCTGTTGTTTCCGTAATCGAAGTGACTGGCAAACGGGTGATCAGCCCGTTGGTAATGATATGGTATACCCTGCCAAAAATGAGAATTATTTAAATTTACAAAATGTGTGAGGAATACCATTCAAGTAGAGCAATATGGTTGTTTTTACATGGCGGTTTTATCAGAATTTTGTTTGCCATAAAAAAACTTTGACAGCTAGTGGCGTGAGATATTAAATATAGCATCAAATACAATAGTCGTATGGTATAGTATACAGAGGAGCACAATTGAGTGTAGACTGTGTGGAAAACATCCCAGCAATTCAAAATGGGTGTTTTTTACATCGAAGTTTCCATATTCTGTAAGAACCTATAATTGCACTAATACTGACATATTTACATAAAACCTTTGCTTCAAATTTCCGCAACCCTAGCGACATTAATCCACTCACACACTTTGCATGCACATGACCCAAACTACCAATTATCAGTACGATTACATGCGTACGGTAGCCTAGTTCGTTAATTTCTGCAGTCAATGGATAGTACTTATCAAATTTATGTTGGTAACATTTATCTAAATGGGCATCATATGGTATTGCTGCCTCCACTATAAAAGCTGTTTTGTTCTGTCGATTGATTATTGTTAAATCAGGTTTTACGGCATGAGTCTTAAATGAGGCGTTGCTGCTGCCGAAAAGTGATGGTTTACATACATACATACATATCAGAATCTTTATTCTCCATAAAATACATTAATATGTACAGACATGATATAATAGATACAACATGGCATATAGGAGAATCATTAGAATTTACATAAAGTGTTGAAGACGTCTCAAGTAGTTATATGTGGGTGTTTTTACATCGAACCTTTGTGTTACACATACATAAAATTTTTTAAGCTTTCTAAAAGACATTGGCATATAATGATATGATATAACCTGCCAAAAAATGAGAATTATTGAAATTTACAAAATGTGTGTGGAATACCATTCAAGTTGAGCAATATGGTTGTTTTTACATGGGGGTTTTATCAGAATTTCTGTTTGCCATAAAAAAACTTTGACAGCTAGTAGAGTGAGATATTAAATATAGCATCAAATACAATAGTTGTTTGGTATAGTAGACAGAGCACAATTGAGATTAGACGGTGGGGAAAACATTTCAGCAATTTAACATGGGTGTTTTTTACATCGAAGTTTCCATATTCTGTAAGAACCTATAATTGCACTGATACTGACATATTTACATAAAACCTTTTGCTTCAAATTTCCGCAACCCTAGCGACATTAATCCACTCACACACTTACATACATACATACATACATACATACATACATACATACATACATACATACATACACACATACAGAATCTTTATTCTCCACAAAATACATTGATATGTACTGACATGATATAATAGAATACAACATGACATATAGGCGAATCATTAGAATTTACATAAAGTAAATTTACATAAATTCATACAGCGTTAATGAGAGCTGTTACACATACATACATACATACATACATACATACATACATACATACATACATACATACATACATACATACATACATACATACATATCAGAATCTTTATTCTCCAGAAAATACATTGATATGTACTGACATGATATAATAAAATACAACATGGCATATAGGAGAATCATTAGAATTTACATAAAGTAAATTTACATAAATTCATACAGCGTTAATGAGAGCTGTTACACATACATACATACATACATACATACATACATACATACATACATACATACATACATACATACATACATACATACATACATACATACATACATACATACATACATACATACATACATACATACATACATATCAGAATCTTTATTCTCCAGAAAATACATTGATATGTACTGACATGATATAATAAAATACAACATGGCATATAGGAGAATCATTAGAATTTACATAAAGTAAATTTACATAAATTCATACAGCGTTAATGAGGGCTGTTACCACATTTGCTATTTGAGGGTTTCATTGCTTGTGGACTGACTGCTTGCTTTTTCTATAAGTAGTTTTTCTTGGAGCGTCTGACTGACATAGTAGTTAGAACGCTGGTTTCTAATTCAATTCACGGCGTCGACATGCTCCAATCTACCCAGCTGTAAATGTGTACCTGACTTTGCTCTTGAGTTAGGGAAGGAAAAGGCAGTTATGAAGAGAACTGGCCCCCCACCTCTCGATGCTGGGCGTAGTATAGTGAAGGCTCTAACACCTTACTCATCTACGGCAGTAACTGTTAGGGGCCTACTTTTACTTTTTAATTTTTGTTACAAGTCGTATCTTATTCATCCTTTTTTCTTTTTTTTTTTACATTGGAGAAAGCAGGCGCTACTGTTGTGTACATCTCCCTGTCAGTAAAAGGACCATCTTCATTGCACACGGACAACTCCATCAGTGCTCCGATCTTCTCCCTTAGATCATACGAAGAGGATCTCAGCACAGTGCACAAACTCCGTAGCACCAGCGAGAATCCCAATGTGTGTATATAGGAATCACACATTCTATAAATATTTTTTGTGGTGGATAGGTTTCTATTTTCTTGCCTGGGCAGCGGCATTATGGCCTCCTCTTTACGATGTCCAACTGCCGTGGGATTTTTAACGTGCGCAATTTGCACACGGGACCTCCTATTTTTTTCCTTAATCCGAGAAGGCTAGGCATCCGATCTCAATACCCAGGAGGTCAGGGGTTGGAGGGGGGGATATGACATCATTAGGACCACTGGTTCTGAAAAAAACTCCATAAATTATACTCCCTCTACCGGGAATTGAACCCAGTACCTCTAAAATTCGAGGCGGACGCCATATCTCTTAGCCACTCTGACCCCCTAACTGAAAAGAATGATGGTGAATGACAATTCACACACACGGATGAAATGTAAAATGTAGGTAATTAAATATGAGTGTAAACCTAAGTAAATAGTGAAACAATGAAATGATATATTAAGTGTTACCACACTGATTTCCAATCTACACTGTCTATGTGTCTCTCAACTTTCATCCACGGTATGATTATACACAGGTATGCATAGACTGTCCAATTTGGTGTATGGTATGTCATGTGGGTTATATCTAAGACGAGTTACTGTAGCTGAAACTCTTGCACATGTCGTAGTGAGAACTTGTAAGATGTAATGTCACTCATCGCATGGAAATCTCTCTAGTTTCAATAATCCGTTGACAGTTGTTTCAGGAAAATGTCTACTGTCTGATCTTGACAAGGCACTGACTAGACTGGAGCTCTTCTTGAAATGATATTCTGGTAACAAGTGATTTTCACATAATGAAGCTTGTCTGGGTGAAATTACGCCGTGCAATACACGATGAGAATAGATCAATTAATTTCAAGCACTGGCGTAACTTGAATAACACATAAGGAAGGGAAACCCGAGGCCTGTCTAATATTAATTTACTGGCGTAACTTGGCAGGTTTGCCATGAGAGGCCAGCGCTCTAACCATTCTGACAATTGAACGTTCCATGTCCTATGTCTTCTTCTTCTTTGATCCATAACCGCCAACCGTCAAAGCAGTCAGTGGCCATCACGCCTCGTGGCGTCTTGTAGGGCAGCAACAAATTGATTCCACTTTGCTCGGTCGGTGGCCATCCTTCGTACAGTGCCCCAACTCTGGTTCATTCTTTGCATCTCGGCTTCCACAGTTCTCTGCCAAGTTGTTTTTGGTCGGCCTTTCTTTCTCTTTCCCTCAGGGGTCCATAGCATAGCTGTTCAGTCCTATGTACTGACGATTGTTTTCCTTAAGAATGGGTATTTCATTATTTCTGAAACTTATATTTCTGTCTACTAACACAGCTTGAGCAAAGAAGACTAATACTTCGCCTTACGAAGAATCTCGTGGAAGGCGAATAAGGAGTGGTCGACATGGGGAAGGCTACCCATTACTAAACGCGTAACAGAACTATCTGTCAGAAACATGAACCAGTCATCCCAAGCAAGTGATTCTTGTAACTCAACACAGGCGCCCAGGTCAGAAGGACAACCTCAGTCGTTGAAATTAATGAACAGTAAGGAAAGCCTTGGGAGTCTAGGTTGTTGACTCACCTCTTTTTACCTATAAGAGCATCCAGAATCGGCACATGAAATGTTTGGACACTAAACGAACAAAGAAGAACCGCACATGTGGAAACAGAATTCGAGAAACCATAACAGTGACGTCTGTGCGAAGCAAGATGAAAGGGAACATTGAAAATAGACGATTGAGAATAAATAGGATTATCCTCAGGACAAGAAGAAAAACGCGCACGCCACGGTAAAGTGGTGGAACTAATGCTGTAAAAAGAAAAGAATATTACGAAATGGAACCCTGGCTAGTATCAGTAATAATCTAAACTGCCAACAGAAAAAGGACTGGTATCATCCAATATTATACACCAGCTATGACAAACAATCGATGTCAGATGGGATTGTACGCCAGGCTTATATCAAAATATCACGGGTGAAAAGATAATTAAAGACATTGCAATCTTGATGGATGACCTGTATGCTAAGATAGGCCCACACGAGAGCGCATTTGAAGAGGTCGTATGAAAACAATGGTTGAGGGTTATTAATGACAATGCAGAATTATTCTTGAACTTTTGCGCTTGAAATCAACTTGTTGGAGTAGGAAGCATTCATTCATTCATGGCCCCGTTAAGTCCGCGTGGAGCACGTGTCTTCAACAAATTCTCGACAAGTTTTTCCTGTCTTGTGCCTTCATTCCAAGATCTCACCGCGCCTTCTTTATGTCTTTCATGTCTTTCTCTCTTTATTTCCCTTAATCTTTGTCTTTTAGTTCTCCCTCTGTTACTCTTACCCTGGGGATTCCAAGACATCTTTGTAATGTTATAATTTATTGTCCTCAGTTTGTGACCTATACAGAGCTAGCGCTTTCCAATCATTTCTTGTTCCATTGGTACTTGCTTCGTTCATTCCATCAGTTTTACACTGGTGATCTTGTCATACCATTAGTTGTACACTAGTGATCTTGTCATACCATTAGTTGTACACTAGTGATCTTCTCATACCATGTTGTACACTGGTGATCTTATCATACCATTAGTTGTACACTAGTGATCTTGTCATACCATAAGTTGTACACTGGTGATCTTGTCATACCATTAGTTGTACACTAGTGATCTTGTCATACCATCAGTTGTACACTGGTGATCTTGTCATACCATTAGTTGTACACTAGTGATATTGTCATACCATCAGTTGTACACTGGTGATCTTGTCATACCATTAGTTGTACACTAGTGATCTTGTCATACCATCAGCTGTACACTAGTGATCTTGTCATACCATCAGTTGTACACTAGTGATCTTGTCATATCATCAGTTGTACACTAGTGATCTTGTCATACCATCAGTTGTACCCTAGTGATCTTGTCGTACCATCAGGTGTACACTAGTGATCTTGTCATACCATCAGTTGTACACTAGTGATCTTGTCATATCATCAGTTTTACACTGGTGATCGTGTCATACCATCAGTTGTACACTAGTGATCTTGTCATACCATCAGTTGTACACTGGTTATCTTGTCATACCATGAGCTGTACACTAGTGATCTTGTCATACCATCATTTGTACACTAGTGATCTTGTCATACCATCATTTGTACACTAGTGATCTTGTCATACCATCAGTTGTACACTGGTTATCTTGTCATACCATGAGCTGTACACTAGTGATCTTGTCATTCCATTTCAATAGTTTTATTCTACAAAAAGCACCAATTTACGCAAAAGAAACATAAATAAATAAATGCTGGTTGTCGATTGTGTTGTTTTCCATGTCTTACAGCTATAAAATAGTGGGAACGGTGGTTTGGGCTTTGGAGGGGAAAGTGGGTGCAGAAGGGGGGGGGGAGGGGGGGGGGTTGAGAGGGTTGAGTGGAGTTGTTAGAAGACTATTCGTATTTGTTGAAGGGAAGTGATATGAGTGGAGGAATGCTTTGGGGCAAGGGAGGTAAATCTGTGGATCCCTTTTGGGAGATGTAGTGGGTGTTTTAGGGTTAAGCTTATCATGTGAGTTCTAAATTATGGTGAGACTAATTTGCATATAATGGTTTGGTAAAAAGAATTAAAGAAGATTGTATGGGGTTTGAGTGTACTTAGCAAAGGGAGATAACTCGTAATTACGTCCCTTGAAAGGTTTGGTGAGCGAGCAAAAGTAAACACGCACGAGAGAAGTTTTGGTAGGTGAACACATTTTGAGTGAGAACGGAAAAATAAGGGTTAGATCGGGGAGAATGAAGGAGTCAGATGTTTAAGACGCGCTCAGCGTAAGGTTAGCAAGTTTGCTAAAGTATTAAGATTTGTGCAGTGGCGAGCGATGTTTCGATGGTTCATGACTCTGGCGAACAAGCCACTGGAGTTGGCTGATTGCTGTGGTTTACAGACTGGTATCAAATTGTTTTGCCGATACCTACAAGATGCTCAAAGGCCACTTTTAAAATAGTGATAGATGAAGGTAAGAAAGACTATGTCGCCAAAAAAAAAGATTTATGTTAAGTCGTCAAGATTTTTACAAGACGAACAGGTATGTTGAATAAGATGAAGAGAAGATAGACAGTAGCTAAGGTCAGAGCGGGGAACAATGACTATTGATATAAATAAACAGCCCTGGTAGTTAGACCAGTTTTATGCAGTAAAATACCTCAAATCTAGTTCCACCAGATCTATGTGCCTCATCATGTGTTACAAACGAAACCAGAGAACATAAATTCGTATACGAGCTAGTAGAGCTGCGTCAGACTATAAGTAAAAGGAATTAATAGACAGAGAGGAGACTTATTGCAAAGGTTGCTAAATGAGCATTTGTTTTGTATATTGTGAAAGAAGACCCGCTTCGATGGAAGGTTGGGCATGAGTCAATTCTTTCGACGGATTTTGTTTTGGATGACTAACTGTAAATAAACACCATTTTGTTATTCACTGCTGGTTGAGTGCAGTGTTTTACGATAGATGTTCTCACTCCATCATCTGTATTATCGTGCCACTTAATTAAGCCATACTTGCACTAGTCAATTTTCGCTTAACTAGAATAAATTCTGGAGGTCCCGGCTACTTGTTTTCTTTGGCTTAGTTAAAAAGATAACACACACACACACCTGGTTAAGTCGACTTCTGAAAAAAAAAGAATTTGTGGATAACTCGAGGTATTTCTTGTCCCAACTCAAATTCAACTCGTATAATTAGACATTCTGCCGTCACCGCCTAGGTTACAGTATTACGTTGCCGTACATAATTGTTTGGAGAACATAGAATAAAAGGTAAATAATGGTCGGAGCATCCACGAATTATCCCACTGCTAACATTTATTACACCAGCAAGAAAGTAATCGTCGGGCCTACAGGGCGAACACTGGATTACCCCGGTTTGCGAGAAACGGGTTTTCGTTAATATCTGACAGTAACGAGAAGACGCGGTTGGCATCTGAAGATAAATACTCAGCGAAACCCGAGTCCTGTGAATAGCAAATAATAAACATAAACAAGTATGTAACAGGAACTCGTAAGAAAGAAAGAAAGAAAACACCAGACAATTGAAAAGAAAATAATAGAAACACCCCTCGAGTTAGATACAGGTAACTCTTAAAACGGCTTACCTTTGTGTCACGAATTACCTCCCCTTAGCTCTGCATTAGTGGTCCACCAGTGGCCAACACTCTAGAGTATCTAATATGGGTCTTCAACGGTGTCTGCCTTCGCACAAGATTACTCTTGGCAGAGTTATAGACAGAAGGATAATGATGCTTCTATCTCTATGGGGTTTTCACAAGATGTTTTCAGAAGTCAAGAACAAAGCTGCATAGAGCAGAGCACTATTGACTTATATCTGATCCGTCGCCTTTTGTGAAGAATTAAGCATTGGTTTATCCCGTTCAAGCCCCCAGCTGGTGTAAATCCAGCGAAACTCTTTTATAAGTATTTGCTCTATAGATGTAAATATATGTCTAGATGTATTTATATGTATTAAAGAGTCTTGCTCATACGTTTGCTTTCATACCTATAATAACTGAATCAAATATGATTGTTTTGTTTTAAAATAACATGTAACAAATTTAATAATCAATTGGTCTTAACAGGTTAAAATAGTGATGAAATGATGGTGAATTATAGATATATTTAAAATTGTTTTCCCTGTGACTTGGTTTGAGGATTGATAAAAACAATTGTCCTTTTGCTGGTTCCTTTTACAAGAACGTAACTGGTATAAGGGAGTCCTGCAGCCGTGGTTTCGTCAATTCTTCTGTGATAAGGGCACTTCTCCACACAACTCGTCCAATGTAGACGGTTAGTGTTGATCTCCTGCTTTTAACTCACAAGTAGTGGCGTAGAAACTTTAGTCTTGCAGCTTCGTACCATGGACAGTCTGATAGCTTCGTTCCACGAACTTTAGACAAAATAAAAAGAAAGAACAAATGCCTCTGCTAAGTTCACTGGGTTGGAAGATTAACAGGCGCATTGTCTCGCTCTCCACCCACCAATGTTAGCCTCTCTGAATAATTAAATTCGTGAGGATACACAGTGTAACTCAGGGAAGAATATTAGAAATCACAATATTCTTCTGGCTATTAAACTGGGAAAATATGTGCTTGGACAGCGCGAATGCAATGATTTGTGCATGGATTACAATTAACAAGGTACATATATCTCTCAAAATGATACGGTACACTTGAGGCACATGTGGTGAAATCATTACACATCACTGCTCCAGTCGGAGTCTGAGGTCACCTCTGCTGTCGGTTTTCTGTACGACTAGCAAGAAGCAGTCACCTGAGCTTGCTGTAGCGCTTTATGAATATACTATTTTCATATGCTGAGGTTGCCAGCCTCATATATAACCACTTAGCAAGAAAACATGTCAAATTCATATTTGTAAAATATAGGCTCACAACTTACCCCAAATGGGATCTACAATCTCCTGGCACAGTTGGAATGGACACAGCAACTTAGGTTCGATGCTTTCGAATCACTTGGTCTGGGAAATTTTAGTATTCCTCTTATGACGGGTGATCTAATTTCTTAGGTCTCCAGTCTTTGTATTTAAAAATGCGGGTTTACTTTTACGTTTCAAAGTTGCACAAATACTCTGTCCTGGTCCTTTAAGTTTCCAGTCTTTGTATTTAAAAATGTGGTTTTACTTTTTTTAAGTTTCAAAGTTGCCCAAATACTTCGATCTGTCACTTATAATTTTGGAATCCTTTGTCCGATCTTTCTCTCTGGCTCTGGTGAACTGCTAGCTTGGCGTGGCGATGCAGTCTGATCTGTGACTCTGATTTCGCTAGATTATATTGCTATTTCTCAGATCAAGTCCCAGATTGTACTTTTAGACCAACCTGCCAATGAAAGTTCAAGTCTTTTCCGGCTCTCAAATCAAGCCAATGGTAAGCTCTTTAGAATTATGTGGGTCGGCGTGTTAAATCATATTATCCCATGCGTGTATTAAAATATCAAATTTTAAAGTTCCATCGCGTGACTTCTCTCTAATAAGGCAGTAATACTTCCGACTGCATCTTTATGCAAACTTACAAACAAATATGTGAACGTATTTCCTGTCTAGATGCTTTCCTACAATATTGTTTCCGCAGACAGATTATCGGTAATATGGATACAAAGATTGGTCAGCGGTAACGATTACGTATTATCTCCTGTGTTTTCGTGCATCCACTAGACGGTCAAAAATAGATCGCCGGCAGCTCAGACAAACAATATGGTTTTCTTTCCGTACTCTGCTGGGTCGTACTGTTATGAGGAGTGGTCGGGACTACCTTGGATCAACACAGATCGTCTCTATCAAAGGTGGCTAGACGACTTAGTTGATAAACGTATTACCGCTGACCTGTCTAATTAGCTTTGTCATGCTATGATTCACTGACCGAATAGACAGGCGAAAAGGTGGAATACTGACACTCGTGAGGAATAACATCAGTGCATGTCAGCTTGAAACATATATGGAGGGGGCGGAATACCAGATGCTTCATCTCAGGACAGAAAGTTCAGAATTCCACCTGCTCAACTACTACTGTCCGAGCGACCGCCCACTGGCACTAGATACAATCCCAGCAAAAGAAAGACTGATTGTATGCGGAGACTTCAACAGCCACTCACAGAGCTGGGGCTATGATCACATGGACAGGAGAGGTGAGGAGCTTGAAAACTGGCAGGATGACAATGGGCTTATCCTGATTAACCAGCCAATCGACCCACCAACCTTCTACTCGAGATCATGGCACACCACCTCTACACCAGACCTGGCATTCCACTCACCCAGCTTGGAGTGGAACACCACACGCATTGTAGGGAAACAACTTGGAGGCAGCGACCACCGGCCAGTCTTCCTAATTGTGGAAAATGAACTTGTCAAGGAGAGCAGCACTCTCTCTAGGTGGAACTACAAGAAGGCAGACTGGACAATGTACCAGCACTGTACTAGTATACTGGCTAGAGATCTGACTGTAGACAAAGACATCAATAAGCTAGTCGATGAATTCAGCAGATGCATATTACAGGCTGCTCGTGAAACAATACCTAGAGGGGCTCGTAAGCACTACAAACCATATTGGAATAGGGGAATAGAGCAGCTGCACAACGACGTGGAAACATCTCGAAAGCAGGCAGAGACCAGTCCATGCCAAGAACACCACAATAACTACCAGCAAGCTAAGGCCAAATTTCAAAGGGCCAAGTTGCAGGCCAGGCGAAGAAGCTGGAAGGAGAAAACAGAGTCCTTGAACTTTGAAAGAGATACGAGGAAACTGTGGAAGCTGGTAAAACAACTTAACGATGAAGGTACAGGGAGAAACTCAAGGATTGCTCTGTACAAAGATGGAAACATCCTCATGGGAAAACAGGCAGCTGATCACTTTGCAGACTCCTTTGCTAAAGACAACAACATCGAAGTTAGCCCAGAGAAGCAACAGGAGACCCGTGAGAAACAACACGCAGGACGAGATGGAACCATACCTGAAGTTATGGAGGCACCAATCACATTCAGAGAACTGGAGCTTGCAATATCCAAATTGAAAATGAGAAAGTCGCCAGGAGTTGATGGAGTGTCCAATGAAATGATTAAGAACTTGGGAACCGCAGCAAAAACAAAGCTGCTGCAGATCTTCAATATCTGTTGGAACTCAGGCAGAGTTCCACAGACCTGGAGGGAAGCAATCATGATACCACTCCTAAAACCAGGAAAAGACAGTTCCACTGCCTCCAGCTACAGACCAATCAGCCTTACAAGCTGCCTCTGCAAAACAATGGAACGTATCATCAACCTCAGGCTACAGTGGTACCTTGAAAGTGAAAACCTTCTTGTACCACAGCAGGCGGGCTTTAGGCAGTGTTATTCCACAGAAGATCAGGCAACTTACCTTTCCCAAGAGATTGAGGATGCGTTCCAAGATAAGAAACTGGTACTAGCAGCATGGATAGATCTAAGGAAAGCATTTGACAAGGTTTGGAAAGAAGGGCTTCTGAAGAAACTGAGAAATTGTAGAGTGAATGGTAAGATGTACAAATGGGTGAAAGCATACTTGCATAACAGAAGAGCCCGAGTACAACTAGATGGCCTCAAGAGTAAGAAAATTCTACTGCGTCATGGCGTCCCTCAGGGAGGGGTTCTGTCCCCACAGTTTTCCTAGTCTACATCAACGCCCTGGTTGCTGAACTACCACATGGAATGAAAGTGGCAATGTACGCTGATGACCTGGTAATATGGTGCACAGATGAGCATGCAACAGTGGCCACCAAACTGCTACAAAGAGCTATAGATGCCTTAAACTCATAGGCAAATAGATGGTGTGTCAGCATCAACACAGACAAGTGCAGCACTACGCTCTTCACCCTCTCTCCCAAACAAAAAGCTGGTGTCATCAAGATAAACGAAGAGCTCCTGAGAGAAGATAAACAATCCACCTATCTCGGAGTTACATTCGATGATAGGCTGACATGGAAGCAGCACATCAACAAGGCAGCAACAAAGGCCAGGAGGAAGCTAGCCATCCTGAGAAAACTAAGTGGAACCACATGGGGAGCCAGCGGGAAAATACTTAGTAAAGTTTACCAGCAGTGCATTCGACCACACCTGGAATATGGGTCAGCTGCGTGGTGTCCAGCATCAAACACCACATTACAAGAGCTAGATAAGGTGCAAAACCAGGCGCTTAGGGTCATCACGGGGGCAATGAAATCAACGCCTATAGTGGAGATGGAGAAAATGGGGAGGATACAAGCACTGAGAGAACGCAGAGACACGAAAGTGCTAACACAGGCATAAAAGTTCCTCTGTATGCCGAGCCATCCAATGAAGGACAGATTCCAAAACCTAGCAATGGGGCGACTGAAAAGAAGCAGCTTTATCCACCAGGCCAAACGATTTCGTAGACAAACCTCAGACCTGCCTGAAGTTAACAGCCCCCTAAAGTCTGTGCCAGAACAAACCCCTTGGAGAGAAGAGCATGGACTACCGGTACACATCCACACAAAAGTGAAAGGAATATTCGACAGGGATGAACAGAACAGCGTGCAACGTAGGACAGTCACTCTCAGTTTCCTGGATGATGAATACCCACAGGACCTCTGGGTCCGAGTATACACGGATGGGTCAGCACAGAATGCAGTAAAGAATGGAGGAGCAGGAGTGTACATAGAATACCCAAACAACACTAGGGATACGGTCAGAGTACCAACGGGGAAATTCTGTAACAACTATGATGCAGAAGTCCAGGCAATCACGGTGGCAACTGAGAAACTACTGAACACCAATCTCGGTCCACAGCCTGTAGTATTCCTGACAGATGCAAGATCAGCACTCCAAGCACTTCAGTCCAGAAAATTGCCAGTTATACAGGCCCTACTTTCTGAACTGTGCAACCAGCGCAGGGTCGCCATGCAGTGGATACCGTCTCATTGTGGAATACCAGGAAACGAGAGAGCAGATGGACTGGCTAAAGAAGGTGCTGCAGACGAACAACCGGATGTACCAGTTACGTACAGAAGAAAAAGATGATCAAATCTACCAGAAAGCCACCAACATCAACGCAGGATGACTACCAAGCTATGAACAGATCAGAACAAATAGTCATTCTGCGCCTCAGAACAGGACACAACCGCCTCCGCAGCCACATGTATACAAAATTCAAGATTGGCAATTCAGCCATGTGTACATGTGGACAGGCACCCCAGACAGCGGAGTACGTACTGCAAGATTGCCCCGAATATGATATATTGAGGCAAACCCACTGGCCCAGAGAAACAACACTGGAAGCAAAACTATATGGACCTCTGTATGAACTACAAAAGACAGTGAAGTTTATACAAGAAACAACATTGCAGATATAGACAATATATTTCAAGCGAACGAAAGAAGAAGAAGAAGCTATGATTCACATGGTGAAACGTAAACAAGTCTGGGAGCGGGTCAGAGCAAAAAATGTAAGAGCATAAAATATGCAAAATAATAGGACGGTGAAGGAGAGAGAGAAGGGCGCAAAAGTACATGCACAAAACGTTTTGTGACACTTTGCTTCAGTTGTTATCGCTCTGTCAATCCATGTAGGAATCGCCTTCAGAGCCCACAAAAATACTAAGCCAAAGCGCGATTCGTACGTTGTTATACTTGCAACTATGCTACTAGCAAATAACCTGACCTTACATGTTAGGCTTCGTTAAATTGCATTTAAAAACTTTAAAAGATAAATTTAAAAAAGAATTCTTCTTCTTCCTTCTTCCTCGTTCGTCCTGAAAAGGACGGTGGTTGCGTTGTGTCTGTATACGCCTAAGCTGTGATATCTGCACCTTTCGGTCGACACATCCGACTTCTGCACGGCATTTTTTTAGGACCGGGTTTGCCTTTTCATTTCAATCCACATTCGCTCAGCCAGACTGCACTGCTGTAGACTGTTTCCAGGACCACCACGTAAAAGGTAAAGGAAAAGGAACCCGTTACCCGCCCATTGAGGCATATTGGGAATATGGTGTTAGGCCCATATTATCTTGACCGTCGGCACACGAGGGGTGATGTGGTCGGCATCACGCCGGCCGCCTTAACCTTCCCAGAGTAGCTCTGGTACCCATTTGGGGCTGGGTCGACCCAGGAGCCGTTTGTGGCCTAAAAATTTTCCGCCTCATCTGGGGATCGAACCATAGACCACTGCGCTAGGAAGCCAGTGCACTAACCACTATGCTACCGCGGCTCCTCAGGACCACCACGTGGAGGTGGATTAATATTAGACAAACATAAAGGTATGTTTTCAGGCACTCGTAAGAAATAAAGAAGTAGAACACTTGGACAACAGAAAAACAACAGACGTGAGTGGCTTACCCAGGGTTCGAACCCTGGGTAAGCCACTCACGTCTGTTGTTTTTCTGTTGTCCAAGTGTTCTACTTCTTTATTTCTTACGAGTGCCTGAAAACATACCTTTATGTTTGTCTAATATTAATTTACTGTTTACAGGCCTCGGGTTTCCCTTCCTTATGTGTTATTTACGTGGAGGTGGAGTGCGGTCTTGACCAGCTCTGATTCGCTGGTCCTGACGCAGGCAGTCAAGCTATGAGTCGCTGACTGCGTTCTCTGAAAAAAAAAAAAAAAATGAAATAATTGTTTCTGAATGGTTAAAATAACCGCTTCGTTCTTTACCTGTTATTTTTACCGTAAATTTCCATCTTCGCGCAAACTTCTGATAAGCAGAATTTCTGAAAAGTAGATATACAAGGCAGTCCAGATAGCGGAACTCGCTTATTTAGAAACCGAATTTCGGTTAAGTCGAAGACATTTTGCAGATCCCAGCCAGAAGTCTTCTTTGGTAGAAACTCCTGATAAGCAGCATTTTTGGATAAACCGAAGTATTTTAGACGACCCAAGCGGCTCCCACTTATCCAGACTGCACTGTATTTAGATGGTCCAAGCGACTTCTGCTTATTTGGACTGCACTGTATTTAGATGGTCCAAGCGACTTCTGCTTATTTGGACTGCACAGTATTTAGATGGTCCAAGCGACTTCTGCTTATTTGGACTGCACAGTATTTAGATGGTCCAAGCGACTTCTGCTTATCTGGACTGCACTGTATTTAGATGGTCCAAGCAACTTCTGCTTATTCGGACTGCACTGTATTTAGATGGTTCAAGCGACTTCTGCTTATCTGGACTGCACTGTATTTAGATGGTCCAAGCGACTTCTGCTTATTTGGACTGCACTGTATTTAGATGGTCCAAGCAACTTCTGCTTATCTGGACTGCACTGTATTTAGATGGTTCAAGCGACTTCTGCTTATCTGGACTGCACTGTATTTAGATGGTTCAAGCGACTTCTGCTTATCTGGACTGCACTGTATTTAGATTGTCCAAGCGACTTCTGCTTATCTGGACTGCACTGTATTTAGATGGTTCAAGCGACTTCTGCTTATCTGGACTGCACTGTATTTAGATGGTCCAAGCGACTTCTGCTTATTTGGACTGCACTGTATTTAGATGGTCCAAGCGACTTCTGCTTATCTGGACTGCACTGTATTTAGATGGTCCAAGCGACTTCTGCTTATCCAGACTGCACTGTATTTAGATGGTCCAAGCGACTTCTGCTTATCTGGACTGCACTGTAATTAGATGGTTCAAGCGACTTCTGCTTATCTGGACTGCACTGTATTTAGATGGTCCAAGCGACTTCTGCTTATTTGGACTGCACTGTATTTAGATGGTCCAAGCAACTTCTGCTTATTCGGACTGCACTGTATTTAGATGGTCCAAGCGACTTCTGCTTATCTGGACTGCACTGTATTTAGATGGTCCAAGCGACTTCTGCTTATTTGGACTGCACTGTATTTAGATGGTCCAAGCAACTTCTGCTTATCTGGACTGCACTGTATTTAGATGGTCCAAGCAACTTCTGCTTATCTGGACTGCACTGTATTTAGATGGTCCAAGCGACTTCTGCTTATTCGGACTGCACTGTATTTAGATGGTCCAAGCAACTTCTGCTTATCTGGACTGCACTGTATTTAGATGGTCCAAGCGACTTCTGCTTATTCGGACTGCACTGTATTTAGATGGTCCAAGCAACTTCTGCTTATCTGGACTGCACTGTATTTAGATGGTTCAAGCGACTTCTGCTTATCTGGACTGCACTGTATTTAGATGGTCCAAGCAACTTCTGCTTATCTGGACTGCACTGTATTTAGATGGTCCAAGCAACTTCTGCTTATCTGGACTGCACTGTATTTCGATGGTTCAAGCAACTTCTGCTTATCTGGACTGCACTGTATTTAGATGGTCCAAGCAACTTCTGCTTATCTGGACTGCACTGTATTTAGATGGTCCAAGCGACTTCTGCTTATTCGGACTGCACTGTATTTAGATGGTCCAAGCAACTTCTGCTTATCTGGACTGCACTGTATTTAGATGGTTCAAGCGACTTCTGCTTATCTGGACTGCACTGTATTTAGATGGTCCAAGCAACTTCTGCTTATCTGGACTGCACTGTATTTAGATGGTCCAAGCAACTTCTGCTTATCTGGACTGCACTGTATTTCGATGGTTCAAGCAACTTCTGCTTATCTGGACTGCACTGTATTTAGATGGTCCAAGCAACTTCTGCTTATCTGGACTGCACTGTATTTAGATGGTCCAAGCAACTTCTGCTTATCTGGACTGCACTGTATTTAGATGGTCCAAGCGACTTCTGCTTATCTGGACTGCACTGTATTTAGATGGTCCAAGCAACTTCTGCTTATCTGGACTGCACTGTATTTAGATGGTCCAAGCAACTTCTGCTTATCTGGACTGCACTGTATTTCGATGGTTCAAGCAACTTCTGCTTATCTGGACTGCACTGTATTTAGATGGTCCAAGCAACTTCTGCTTATCTGGACTGCACTGTATTTCGATGGTTCAAGCAACTTCTGCTTATCTGGACTGCACTGTATTTAGATGGTCCAAGCAACTTCTGCTTATCTGGACTGCACTGTATTAAGATGGTTCAAGCAACTTCTGCTTATCTGGACTGCACTGTATTTAGATGGTCCAAGCGACTTCTGCTTATCTGGACTGCACTGTATTTAGATGGTCCAAGCAACTTCTGCTTATCTGGACTGCACTGTATTTAGATGGTCCAAGCAACTTCTGCTTATCTGGACTGCACTGTATTTAGATGGTCCAAGCGACTTCTGCTTATCTGGACTGCACTGTATTTAGATGGTCCAAGCAACTTCTGCTTATCTGGACTGCACTGTATTTAGATGGTCCAAGCAACTTCTGCTTATCTGGACTGCACTGTATTAAGATGGTTCAAGCAACTTCTGCTTATCTGGACTGCACTGTATTTAGATGGTCCAAGCGACTTCTGCTTATCTGGACTGCACTGTATTAAGATGGTCCAAGCAACTTCTGCTTATCTGGACTGCACTGTATTTAGATGGTCCAAGCAACTTCTGCTTATCTGGACTGCACTGTATTTAGATGGTCCAAGCAACTTCTGCTTATCTGGACTGCACTGTATTTCGATGGTTCAAGCAACTTCTGCTTATCTGGACTGCACTGTATTTAGATGGTCCAAGCAACTTCTGCTTATCTGGACTGCACTGTATTTAGATGGTCCAAGCAACTTCTGCTTATCTGGACTGCACTGTATTTAGATGGTCCAAGCGACTTCTGCTTATTTGGACTGCACTGTATTTAGATGGTCCAAGCAACTTCTGCTTATCTGGACTGCACTGTATTTAGATGGTTCAAGCAACTTCTGCTTATCTGGACTGCACTGTATTTAGATGGTCCAAGCGACTTCTGCTTATTTGGACTGCACTGTATTTAGATGGTCCAAGCAACTTCTGCTTATTCGGACTGCACTGTATTTAGATGGTCCAAGCGACTTCTGCTTATTTGGACTGCACTGTATTAAGATGGTCCAAGCAACTTCTGCTTATCTGGACTGCACTGTATTTAGATGGTCCAAGCAACTTCTGCTTATTCGGACTGCACTGTATTTAGATGGTCCAAGCGACTTCTGCTTATCTGGACTGCACTGTATTTCGATGGTTCAAGCGACTTCTGCTTATTTGGACTGCACTGTATTTAGATGGTCCAAGCGACTTCTGCTTATTTGGACTGCACAGTATTTAGATGGTCCAAGCGACTTCTGCTTATTTGGACTGCACAGTATTTAGATGGTCCAAGCGACTTCTGCTTATTTGGACTGCACTGTATTTAGATGGTCCAAGCGACTTCTGCTTATCTGGACTGCACTGTATTTAGATGGTCCAAGCGACTTCTGCTTATTTGGACTGCACTGTATTAAGATGGTCCAAGCGACTTCTGCTTATTTGGACTGCACTGTATTTAGATGGTCCAAGCGACTTCTGCTTATCTGGACTGCACTGTATTTAGATGGTCCAAGCGACTTCTGCTTATTTGGACTGCACTGTATTAAGATGGTCCAAGCGACTTCTGCTTATTTGGACTGCACTGTATTTAGATGGTCCAAGCGACTTCTGCTTATTTGGACTGCACTGTATTTAGATGGTTCAAGCGACTTCTGCTTATTTGGACTGCACTGTATTTAGATGGTCCAAGCGACTTCTGCTTATCTGGACTGCACTGTATTTAGATGGTCCAAGCGACTTCTGCTTATTTGGACTGCACTGTATTAAGATGGTCCAAGCGACTTCTGCTTATTTGGACTGCACTGTATTTAGATGGTCCAAGCGACTTCTGCTTATTTGGACTGCACTGTATTTAGATGGTCCAAGCAACTTCTGCTTATTTGGACTGCACTGTATTTAGATGGTCCAAGCGACTTCTGCTTATTTGGACTGCACTGTATTAAGATGGTCCAAGCGACTTCTGCTTATTTGGACTGCACTGTATTTAGATGGTCCAAGCGACTTCTGCTTATCTGGACTGCACTGTATTTAGATGGTCCAAGCGACTTCTGCTTATTTGGACTGCACTGTATTTAGATGGTCCAAGCGACTTCTGCTTATTTGGACTGCACTGTATTAAGATGGTCCAAGCGACTTCTGCTTATTTGGACTGCACTGTATTAAGATGGTCCAAGCGACTTCTGCTTATTTGGACTGCACTGTATTAAGATGGTCCAAGCGACTTCTGCTTATTTGGACTGCACTGTATTTAGATGGTCCAAGCGACTTCTGCTTATTTGGACTGCACTGTATTAAGATGGTCCAAGCGACTTCTGCTTATTTGGACTGCACTGTATTTAGATGGTCCAAGCGACTTCTGCTTATTTGGACTGCACTGTATTTAGATGGTCCAAGCGACTTCTGCTTATCTGGACTGCACTGTATTTAGATGGTCCAAGCGACTTCTGCTTATTTGGACTGCACTGTATTTAGATGGTCCAAGCGACTTCTGCTTATCTGGACTGCAGTGTATTTAGATGGTCCAAGCGACTTCTGCTTATTTGGACTGCAGTGTATTTAGATGGTCCAAGCGACTTCTGCTTATCTGGACTGCACTGTATTTCTCCAATGCAACAAAATCCCCGCAATGTTCCTGTTTGTCTCTGAGGTGACACGAGAAAGAATAAGACTACTGCTCCATCTTGCAAAGTCGTAAGAGACGAATAATATGCGGTTGTGCATAGAGCTGTCAACCTTATCATGTTACGGGAGTGGGACAGCTAACGTTCTCCTGTTCCCGACCCGTCTGTAAACTAAACCTTTCTCCCTATAATATGCGCCCTGAGGAGTATGTGTGTAGTTTCCATACAACCTTGAAAAGCAAGGCTTTAGGGTTTGATTGGCCCTTTGTGCTCTGCTTCAGTTCCGATATGTTGGGGCTGGTTAGAGATGAGAGCTCAGGGGCCGCTGGGGCGTTTCCTGGGTTCTCTCTCTCTTGTGTCGAATTGGGTTTCTGTGAGGAATCCCCAAGGAAGACATATTTTCTCCCTAAAATGAGAGGATATATTAAATCGTCTACTACTGCGGCATTGATTTTTCCCCGGAAATATCTGGTTGAGACATCAATTTCTGCAACCGGAAGAAACCTTTATACTCTTCAGGGGCCCTGTATTTCTACAGTTTCACTAGTGTACTGGTGGGCCGTCACCAAAGATGGAGAAACTAAATCCGAGTATTGTACCCGAATCATATAAGCACCGTATTAATCGGTTTCCCACAGTTACGAGTTCAGTAATAGAGGGGTGCCGCTTGGATTCTGTTCACATGTTGATAAGTCATGATTACCTATCGGCTCCCTGATCAGGCAAGCGACATTATATGGGTCGGTTTTCGGCATCCTACAATCCGATGTAAAATGTGTATCGGTTTTGCACGATTTACAATATCGTCGTCCAGTTCCCTGGGCTGAATTGCTCTGTTTCTGCCTATGCTGATCCTGTGGTGGTTCTTGCTGTGCGGATTTGTGTGTTGTGTTGGCCGAAGTTTTGGAGTTATCATCTGGGTGATCCTTTTGTTTGGTGTGACTATCGTGGTGGCGCCTTTTAGACGGATTCGCTTCCGACTGGGTGCTCTGGTACCGATCAGCAAACAGTACCATCTGATCAAGAGTTTCGGCCCCGTGCTCCATCAGGAACCTTCTCAGGTCAGGGGTGAGCGAGTCCTTGAGCTGCTCCACGAGAGTCATCTCTTTCAACCCTTCAAAAGATTCATCGAAGATGCTGAGGGATTCCCACTTCTCCAGGTACGTTTCAAACCTGGTAGCAAATTGTCTAAAAGATTCGACTTTGTGCTTCTTAGCCTCAAGGAGTTTACAACGAAAAGTCTTTGCGTTAAGCATAAAACGCTGAAGCAGAGCCTTCTTCAACATGTCGTAGTTGTTCTGTTCTTCCGTGGGCATTTTGAGAAACACATCATAAGCAGATCCCCTCAGAATCTGGGATAGCTTCATGTTGTATCTCTCCCTCTCCAAGCCAAATGTAGCTGCTAAGGATTCAAACATAGAGAGATAGATGTCTATTTCCTCTGAAGTTTCAGAATAGACATCTAATTGGAAGGATATTGCGCTAGGTGACACCACCTGAGAAATGTTTCCCCCATCGCTACATTGAGAACTGCCAGACCCGCCATTGTTAGAACTAGAATCCACTCTTCTCCCTTCGATCTCCAATTCCTTCAATCTAATGGCGTGGGCTCTATCGGCCTGTTCCCTGGCGAATGCCCTTTAGGCTTGTTCCTTTTCCTTAGCGAATGCCTGCCCTTTATTTTTATTTTTCTGTTCTCTCCTTTTCATTCTGTTCGGCTTCATGTTTCCTTTGAGCTTCTTTCTCTTCGGCTTGGGCCTTTTCGTGCTCTCTGGCCATCATTCTCTCCTACCTTTCAGCCGCTTTCTCCTCACGGAGTGTGGCTTTCTCTGCCTCCATCCTGTCTTTTTCTGTTCTCTCACCGAAGTAAGAGCAAAGTCAGAAAGTTTTTTGGCTGAGAAACCTAGTTCGCGGCCTAGATTAAGGTAAAAGGCATGGAGGTTTCTGAGCAAAATGTCTTTTTACAAAGCTGCACAAGATTAGAACAGCTATCTAACTAGAAAACTACGAGTTTACAATACTTAATTAGCCACACCAAGTGAACTTCTTATTTTGTTAACTTTACATTTGTTACAAAAAATTTAGTTTCTGTCTGATTATTCAATTATTCTTCATAAAGTTACTTTTACTGTTATTTATGAATGCAATGTATGCTCAGTTCTGCAATAAACACACTCTTGACAATATTCTTTCAGTAAATCTGAAATTCATGTCAGTCGTCTAGGGGAATTACTAGACAGGTTCTTTAATCAATCCAGGAGCGAGTCTCCCAATTGTGACAGTATTGCATACCCTGCTTTGCAGTAGTGGTCCAACAGTGGCCAAAACTAAAGAGTATCTAATATGGACATCAAAGGTGTCTACCTTCACAAAAGATTACTCTTGGCAGATTTGTAAATAGACGGGTAATGACGCTTTTATCTCGATGGTGTATCACAAGATTTTCAGATAAGCAAAAACAATGCTGAGTTGGCTGAGCACGTTAATACTAGAATCTGCAGACAACTTTTGTGAAGAATTAAGCAATTATTAATCTTAGCTCGTTCAAGCCCCCACCTCTGATTTACTAAGTGGAATTATTCTTATTATTCTGGTATAGCTCTGTTTAGAGTATGTTTAGTAAATTGACCGAGACAAACATGCAGAGTACATTTAAAATGATTAAATCGAAGTTAAATTTGTAACATTACAAATTAAAAAAATTTAACAATCACTAAGTTTTAACAGTTTGAAAATAAAAAGAAAAGGTTCATCATTGATGTATAGTAGGTTCTATGGGAAAATGTTCCCTTTGGCAGCTTATATATTGCACTTAGCTGCAAGTGGTTGGTTCTGCTCTCGCTGGGTTGGTTCTTTTTACACTGCTCACGCTCGTCGCTGGTCAAGGATGTAGGGTGCAGCTCGTTCCCAGGAGTGACCGGGAGAGTCTTCAAAGCTGGTCCCTCGTTTTAAAGCTTAGGCCACTGTTCCCTTCTTGTTCCAGCGATAGTACCCTTCAACTGGTACCACCACCAACAACTATGGTTAAAGAATAGAAACGAAACGCTCTCCTGAGTATTGCGTTTCTCGACACATGCTGATGTGTCCCCTATTCCTATTCCACCATCCCATTTACTCAGAATTTACCCTCGATGAGAATTAACTTTAATCCATCGAGAGAAAACTTTCTTTACATTTAAATTGAATAGCTTTATAGTTCTTTTACATTTAAATAAAAAGGTTAATTTTACAGATAGAATATTTACATTTCCACTGATTGAAAAGTGTTCACAATATAAATAGAATATGTTTTCATTTATGTTTACACTGTTTGAAAAGTTTGAAACTTCCATTAATTTTAAAGTGAATATGTTAACATCGACATTTACACTGGTTTGAAACTGTTAGTATTATAATTAAAATGTACATCATTTCTTTCATCTTTCCCTCCCTGCTCCATATGGAACTTATGAATGCTGATGCGTTTAGTTCTCCTTAAGAAACTATCAATAAAGCAGTCGGCAGCCCGTGCAATGGTGGTTCATGAAGTTATCATTCTATGCGCTGAGGTTGCCAGCCTCAAATTACTGGGACATCCACTAGCGATTTTCATATATTAATATTCACATGGTAATATATACATATTAGTTCACATGTTAGTAATGAAAACATAGAATGTAAAATGACAACTTACGCCAATCCAGGCTCACAGACTTTTTGCTCAGATGAATGAAGTTTAGGCACTAGCTGGTGCCTTTTTACACGTGTACTTGGGGTCGTTAATTTTAACTTTAATTCCCTCTCTGACTTCGTGTGTTCAGTTTCCTCAGATATTCCGGGTTTCCTTATTTAAAACGATAGAGATTTCCTGGGCTGTTTCGTAAGTCCTGATAAATACTCCAATAAAAAGGACCGGTATGATAAAATGGAATTCTGAATTCTAACTACTGGCAAGTCAGGTGTCATCTTGGCAAGCGTAAATCTCACAGTAAATTTGACTGACTGAAGCGTCAGGTTATATTCACTGTCCTCCCCTGCTCTATTTGTTATGAAGCTAGGCAAAAGCTCCAGTCATGCTGTTGGGGGTAGGGGGGAAGAGGGATTTCAAAATATTCCTGACATGGACAATTTTTTAACATAATGTAGAGGTCAAGTCTTCCGTACATGGTATGAAAACATCCGATTGCCTGGCAGGCGAACTCACCAACACACCTGTAAACTCATACGACATGTGTTTCAGATGTAGCAAATTATTACTTTATCGAAAGTAATCTTGTCATAACAAGTCAGACGGGAAGCAATTAAGTCATCGTTGTCTGTCCAAAATGTGTCACCCAGACAAGTAGTCTCTTATCTGTCGCGTACCCTGGCCTTATCAGCAGTTAGCAAATATGCTGGCGATTTTCGTGTTAATCGGTAGCGGCCAAGGTTGGGTACGCGAGAATCACCAACAAGCCTGTCGTTAATATTATCTCTGACGCTCCTTTCAAAGCTTCAGGGAAGGGATGGGTAACAAACAGACGTGGTGACTTATCTCTGAGAGGAGTGAAAGAATTTAGATACAAAATATCTGCTCCAGTGAACAGAGAAAAAAAAGGATGCGACTCGGAAAATATCGCAATAAAATCAGTACAAAAATGTAACTGATTACTGCCGTAGTGAAAGAGAGATCGGAAAGAGGTCGCCCCAAAATCCATCTTGTCACAAACAATAAAAGGGCAACAAAGAAAGGAAAGATAGAGAGTTTGAAAGAAATAAGAAGAAGAAAAAGAAGAAGATTTGTTTTAATGCATTAATATAATATTCTGAAAAAGATGACAAATACAACGAAGAAAGAAAAGACGTTTTGTACGTAGACAAATTACCGGGTAGAGATATTCCCTGACCGCACGAATTCACGTCAATCAAACACCCACGCAACAATATTGAATTATCTTAGTCATCCTAAGATATATGCCCACTCTCCCGCTCCCTGTTAAGTCTCCCATTTTGTTTATCTCTCCCCACTACTCTCGGATCCCTTTATCTTCGATTCAACCTCTGTGGCTCTTATTTCTGCCCACAATCGGTTATTGCCCACAATGACACAATTCAGCGTATATCAGTTTTCAAACGAGGCTGGGCGGACATAAATGACGATTCTGTGTTTATTTTTATAGATCCCAAAAATAAACATTTATTTTGTATGTTCATTAACGCAAAACAGCGTTGCAGCTGTGTCTTAATTGTTATCTTGTATTTCTTGCAGATCTAATGTTGAGTGCTCTAATGGGAGTGAACAATTCCGTTTTTCTGTTGGGGGGCGCAATTTCTCGGGTATCGAAATTAATGACTTCAGAAGGCCAGTGTAAAAACTAAAAGAAATAGCTAGGCCAAAGGACAACGGACTCATTTTCCAAATTTAGCTGTAGACGCCTATTAATTTCGTTCCGCAAATAAAGGAAGAGAATTATGCCTTTGATAAGTTAAAAGACTAAGATAAAACATGAGTCGAGACGTTTAATAAATCAAGTCACATGAAGACATTGGCCCCGTGATAGAACAGAGTTAGTCACAGTATCCCAGAATGGTCACAAGGATCATTTTTATGAGTGCTATTGTGTGGCAGATTATGATAATTGATTTCATACTCGTATATCTATTTTCTTTATCTTCATTTTGTTACCTGTCTTCACCTACGCCTGTTGGGTCAACTTAAACCTCCTATTACTCAGAATAGATCTGTCTCTCTTTCCCATGTAGCACGCACAGTCTATTGCTGTTCGTTAATTCCTTTGATGTAGTCTACCAGAGACTTAATTAGCTACGTTACCTGGAGAATTTTCGGAAACGACTGGAAAATCGTTGTAAGAGATTAGACAGAGATCAGAAGGGGAATTATAATCTTAGTACTAGAACAGATAATAGTGGAACCAAGGTAGACAACTTTTATTACTTCCCTTGTAAAACTGTTCGCTAGTGAAGTGATTAAACACGGCGTATGGCCAGATCAAAGATGGGTTCGCTATATTTCGCTCGATGACTATATGTGACAGTGAGTTCGTCACTTTAGGAATTATCACTTCTAACTAAAACAGACTATAGCTTGGTTGATAGGAATTTGTCAAAAATAAAAAAAATTAAACCGTAAATTTATAGTAGAAACAGACCATGATAAAATAGCGTAGATTAGTTTTTATCCAATCGTGAGCTCAGAAAATTTAGAACAGACGCGATTTCCCCAGCGACCCAGAATAGCCTTTAGTAAGAGTACGCGTCTATCTATGAAGACAAGCAAGATGTGCTCAGAACGCAGTGGTTTACTGCAAGCAAGTTTATTCTAATTGTGGGATTAGAATTTCTGAAGATAATAGTGATTTAACTTCAAAGTGCATTTATGTGTATTTGAATTCTATATTGGAAGACTGTAAGTAGTCGCCACTAATTACTCTACATAAGTTGACATGTCGAGATCGAATGATTGTTACAGATTTTGAAATGAAACAATGGCTGAAGGTTTTCCTTTAAAATGTATATGCAGGATTGATTTGTCCTACTGAAGCAATGGCATGTCAGGATGAGATATAGCTATTTTATACCTTGAAGAAGCAGAGTAATCCATATTGAACTACTAGTATGCACTTACCTGCAAAAATGGCATTAAGCACAGGAAAGAATTTCCTATGAGTAGAACCAGAGTGGTTCAAGTGAAGTAAGAAGCCCATACAGCAGAATTTTGGGAAGAAATATGCTTGGATGAATATTTGATATATGTATTTTATGAAGTTTTGCCATGTTGACTTGTAAATAAGTTATGGACAATAAAAATTCCATCTTGAGACAAGAGGCAGGTTGTCTCTCCATTTCTTTGCTACATACATCTATGGAATGAAGGAGAGTATGACTGATAGAAACAAATGCTAAACTAATTACTGCTCTAAACAAATACACCTTAGAGGATCATCCCAGAACCTGATACAACCTTAAGTCTGTTGAAGAACAATTTCCACCTCTAGCGTATAGGCTAGTCGATTAACTAGACTCTTCGTATAAAACAGCAACCCCCAGCACCCTGCCCCGGCCACATAGTACGATATATGGTGCCGTGACCAGTCCTCTATAAAAAGCAGAAAAACAGACTAAGCATTAACAAAAGATGGAACAACTAGTGGAGAATTTCCAACAACTAAGAGTACAACAACAGCAGCAACCGCAAAACCAATCCGCACATGCACAACCACTACAGCCTCAAGACAATCAGAATATGGAAGGACCCACAATGATAGCGCAACAGCGCATTACTGAAAACTTACAGAAGGCTGGCAATTATGCAAAATTCACCCAAGTCAGATCCATCGTCCAACCGTTCGATGGAGACAAGAAAAGATTCAGAAGATGGTTGGCCGACATGGAAAAATTTGCGTCAATAGCAGAGGCAACAACTGATGACGAGAAAAAGAAAATCGCTCTGTTAAGCTCCGATTCATTAGTGACTGATTTCCTAAGAAGGAGGTCCCAGCAGTACCCCACAGAGACCTACGCGTCCCTTAGAAAAGAGCTAATCCAGAGGTATGGCGAAATCATAGACAAAATGCACGCTTGGTCAGTCCTTAGAAGCATGAAACAGAAAGAGATGAATCGGTACAGCTTTTTGGGGATAGATTCCTCAATATGGCAGAAGAGGCGTTTTGTGGAGAAATACCTTCCACACCTGATGTGGAAACACAGCTGGTGGGGATATTCGTTGATGGCCTTAGAGCAGACAATATCAGAATGCATCTCTTTAGAAAAGACACGAAGACAGTTGCTGAAACAATCCAAGCAGCAATACAGGAAGAAAATGTTCGACGAAGGTTCCAACAAAGAATAGGTAGAGTGCCCCGAATGGACCATAGGGACTATACGGAGCATGAACCTATGGAAGTTGACCATGCCAGGAGGCAATGGGCTCGCCCACGATACCAAGATGATAAGACACGTACCTATAGACCCCCTGCACAGAGGCCAAATGATGTGCATAATGTAAATACAATGGGGTGCTTTACATGTGGGAGAATTGGACATAGCTATAAGTCCTGTACGGCAAATTACACCAATACACCACTCAGAAGAGAGGGCACTTACCAACAGCAACAACCCACACCTCCCCGACGCGATTATACCAGACACCGGTACACCAGAGGCACACCTCAACCCCTCATGCGTCAGGGAAACGGACGTGCCACTCACTAAGCAGGACCGTTAGTGAGGGTAACCACCTTAGAAACTGGTCCAAAACAAAAGAAACAACACAGAACAACATACAACAAGTAGGCTCATTGAAAGAAATTCATCAGGAAGAGATGTTGACTGATAGAACCAAAATACATCCGGACCCCAGTTCCTGCATCATGTCAATACAGGGCCAACAGTATAGAGCACTGGTGGATACAGGAGCATCCATCAGCCTTATTAGGTTCCAGCTGTTCAAGAAGATTCAACATTTGGTACGATTCCAACCGTCCAAAACACACCTAGCTTCAGTCACAGGACAAAGACTAAAATCAATTGGGACAGCATGGTTAAAATTTTCCTTAGGCGACAACAAATTTTGAACACCCATTTGTTATTACAAAAGGCATGTCTAGGAACCTTATCCCAGGGAGAGATTTCTTTAACAAACACAAAGTTCGAATATACTATGACTTCCAGAAAATCAAAGTCAACAATATTTACATTGATCTCCAGGACGATATTCACATCGCTTCCTTGGTAAGACTCACAGCTCCTATAACGATAGCCCCGAACTCCCTAGTTATAGCAAAGGGCAGAGTAAAAAATTCTGAGTATATCACACCAGGGCAATCTATCCAAATACAGCCCCTAGCGGAAGAAAGTATTATCGATGACCCATTGTTGCAAATTACAGAGGGAATCGCTGAAGTCTCGAAGTCCAGAGATTTCCCCATCATGATATTGAATGTGTCAGGAAAAACTACCACTATAAATAGAGGCACAATTGTCGCACAAGTGGATACGTCAACGTTAAGACAAACTACAACCAATAAAGACCATTCACAAATTGTCTCAACCGCTCTTCCTAGACCTAGTGCACGAAATCGCAATACAAATAACCATGGCACACAAAAAGTAAACAGCTATCGTTCCTATACAGAAAAAGACAGAAATACCAGCCACAGTTATTTTACACCACAGCCTACCCTACCCAGATGGCAGAAACGAACCAGCCCATATATAAGAAGGAAGGAAAGAGTAAGGCCACGGTATGAATATGACTATAATCACTCATTTTTGCGCCCCAACACACCAAGAGAAAAGATGAAGTGCTGTATATCAGAGAGAAACAGAGAAACATAAATTGTCCTTCCAGGAGGATATCCGAAGCGACAGGACAGAGATACATGCCCCATGGAGTATCGAAAAAGGTGGATATGATGAAGTCCCAAAACCAATTGAATATCCTGAGGAACAGGAAGAATTCTTATACGACTCCACCACAGGAGGATATTATAGCAGCAAGGTTGAAAACAGAAAGAAGAAAAAAATTGCACCCACAGAAAGAAGACAGCCCTATAGCACAAGAGAAAGACATACAGTAACGCACGCGGATAGGCGCAGTTACGGCCGCAATAATCAGAAAAAAATGGCACAATAACGAATACCCCAGAAATAAAACAAGAAACGTATATACAGTAAATGCAGTGACAAATGAAAATGCACACAGAAGATGGCAGAGGAGACAATACCAAGCACAACCCAATGAACGGCAAAGAAATACTCAAAAGAAGGCCACATATCAGGAGCAGAGATTTTCACAAGATGCAAGAAAAATGCCCCAATAATACGGGAAGGAAACAGAGGCATCAAGACAGACCAGAGATATAGTGGCAGACCATAAATACAGAGAGAGGGTATCACAGTTACTAGCAACCCTGAACACCACAGAAGATAATAGGCCACGATTGAAAACGTTTGTGGAAAAACACCAGGACGTATTCGCACTCAACGACATGGAATTAGGCAGAACAAACACTGTCACAATGGACATACAAACAACAACAGAGGAACCAATACACCTCAAACCCTACCATACGCCTTTGAAAAACAGAGAACTGGTGGAAAAGTCTATAAATGAAATGCTACAGGCGGGAATCATCGAAAGATCCAGATCCCAATGGTCCTCCCCTATAGTTATAGTATCCAAGAAGGATGGTTCCAGTCGCTTTTGCTGCGACTACCGTTGTTGCTGTCATTTTTGACGGTTTCATAAGACGTAAATCTATTTAATACTTTTGACGATCGAAGGTAGAGAACTGTATGTTAACTCTCTGGGACAGGTTGATTTGGGTTATCTTCCCTGTGTTTATTCTTTGTGGTTGATCTGTCTTAAGATGGGGTTAACTGTTCTGAAATCTGTTCTGTCTACGCATGCGCTAGTTTTTAGCGCGAACCGAGAAGACTTCCGTCTGGGAGTGATGAGCTGGTTTTCTGACCGGACAAGATGTCCGTTGTTTCTTCTCTGCATTATCTGGGGGAAAGAGAGTCTTCAGTGTAACTGTGATTTCAGTGATTCTCCCCAGAGTTATTCTGTTCGTCTAGAATGACGACAGTGGATATTTGTGTATTTCTCGGATTCTGTCCAAGGTAAAAATAACTTTATTATTATGCCAAGATTGCAGAACATTTAGTATGAACCTGTGAGTAGCGCTCACAGCTCTTGAGATCCAGAGTCCATTATGTGTGCTTGACATAGCTAACTAAGTCTATTCGTCGAATTACTTAACAGAAGCACAATGAACGTATATTTATATGAAACTCGCATTATGGCGGTATGTTTCGGCAAGGAAGATAATGCCTGCCTATGAAAATACACAGTTGTTCATCAATCAGTATGAGGCTCGCCATTACGGCCTATATCTTGGAGCAGAAGAAGAAGTGTCTAGCGAGAGAAGCCAGATGAAGTCTTGACTTTATCAACAAGTTCACAGACTTCGATATTAAGCAATTATATTTGTTACAAGACTACCTGACGCGTTTAGTCAGGGGGTCTGAGCTACAGTATGAAAATATATATTATCAAGCCATCGTTACTAGCATCATACATACGAGCTATGCAGGATTGATTATGCTCGATGGTTATATGCATTACTACACATGAAATGTCCATGTTCCTTGTTCTACTGAGTGTGTTGTCCGTCAACGTACTATTGCTGTAATAAATGTTGAAGAGAAAGTCATCTGCATTAACCACATCTATGACTTCTACGTGTGGTGGAGTGAGTTTGTGTGTCTCTGAATAAGAGCCTATACGACTTCGTGTTCTCGATCTGCTGAATACACACACCATTACTCACTACAACATCTTTCTACTTGTTCTACACACCCGTGAACATGTATGCTGTTTATGTGCGAGTGACTGCACTACACCCTGGCAGTGCCTCACGCCGGTGACCTAAATTCACGGCCACATTACACTGTCCAGGTGATAAACGACACGCCCACTCAGCGACACTTCAACACGGTACAAATACCAGATTTCACACGAGCAAACAGACTTTAACATCTGGTAATAAACAGTCGCCAAAACAGAACGTTACATCAGACGGTTACATCTAGTGCCCAGTTGATGGGGCTATACTAATCAGTGTCGACAACATACATCAGACGGTTACAACCGTGCCCTGAACAAAATCACAAAAGTCATTTCCTACCCCCTGCCCAGAATAGACGATCTACTTGCGACGTTGGGAAAGTCTACCTACTTCACCACACTTGATGTAAGGTCAGGTTTTTGGTGCATCCCCATGACACCTGAGGCAAAACAGAAATCCACATTCTGTTCACACGTGGGAAGTTTCGCTTGGAACGTGATACCATTTGGTCTAAAAGGATCGCCAGCAACATATATGTCACTCATGGACGAAGTTTTAAAGGGTTTACAACCATTCACCCTAGCATATACAGACGATATACTGATACATACCGCAGGCACGATAGAAGACCACCTTCGCAAGGTAGAAATAGTCTTCGATAGACTCAGGCACCACCAAATAAAGTTAAAACTGTCGAAGTGTGAATTTCTAAAGACAGAAACTAAATATTTAGGCTTCGTCATCAATAGAGATGGTATCAGACCAGACGAAGACAAAGTTAAGGCCATAAGAGAGATGCCAAGCCCCAAGACAGTCAGACAAACACGTTCCTTTATCGGTTCAGTGGGATACTATAGGCGCCATATCATAAATTTCTCCAGAGCAGCTGAACCATTAATAGCCCTTACCCGCAAGTATGCACGTTTCAGGTGGACAGAGGATTGCCACATAATGGAACCATACGAGATTTGGATCACCCATAGACAAAGGGGATACAAATGGAGTATGAAAATCCCATGGAACCACAGAGGTTATGGACAAAATAATAAAATAATGGAATGAACTGACTAAATATTTGTTATATACAAGAGACTGTGTAATACCTCCACACTTTGGGAGAAGATAATTTTTTTGATACTTTTGCCACTTGCCTTATATTGTGAACCTGATTATAATAAGATAGAATGCACATGACTACTGCTTGCTAATGCTTATATTGAAATAGTTATGGTACTTTAAATCAAATAATAAAATAAACCAGAGGATTGAAATATGATTGACACATTGTGACAATACTGAGGTTGGATTGCCCTTACGATATATGGACCCAAAACAATGTAACCCCACGGACTGACGTATCATGGATATATATACAATAGATGGATATGAAATTATAAAAGAGTACCTAGATGGGACATACATATTGCTGCATCATGGATTAACATCGGAATACGTATACCCTCATGCCCCATAATAATAATTAACTTAAATTATTGTGAATTTAAGAAATTTAAATTGATCATCTGGCTGTGGCAGCAGATGTTATAAACACCATATAGTTCTGAAAAACCTTCGACCTGCGAAGGCAGAACTGGTGTTGACAATGCAAATATTGTAATATTTAAAAAAAAAATATTTTTGTTGTATACTGTTACAGAATTAAGACATTCGAGTTGATGGTTTTATATATGATTCTTTGATGCGTTGTTGAGAAATATTGACGGATATAATTTATAAGGGTCACTAATGATGTATTTCTAGTGATAACAGGAGAACTAGACAGGATCCCCATAACATGGAATTTTGGAACGCCATAAATGATACATTGAACTTAAAAGAACAAAAGAAAAAAAAGAAAAATGTTACACTATATACATGGAACCAAAGATAACAGGGATACATAGTAGCCAGAGTGCCAGGAACCTTGTCTTGACAGAAAAAATGGGAATATTGAAATTTTATTTCAATGACATGTTGTAAACATATTGTTTTGATGATTGATTGAATAAGTTGATGTATGATATTGCAACAAAGCTAGTACACAGATGATTTTTCATGAAAAAGAATAGTAATAATAAATAATTTTAAGCTATGGCTCACATAAAACAAAAGAAAGATTTCAGAAAATTAGGAATGGCTGACTTATAAATGGACAGGATCACTACCACACGTATTACCTGTATAGATATTGGAGACAAACATCACATATTTTGAAGAAAAAAAATGTAATATAGAACATTTTCTACAGTTATGGACTTGGAACGAATCTATGCACTTACCATTTGGAAAATGTCAAATACAGGAAACATTCAGACACAAATAAATAAGGATAAGCCATGAGGTTTTTAATGCTTTATTGTGTAAAATATGATTGTATGTTAACATGTTAATGGTTACATTATAATTTAGAAATCTTCACCCATATGCCTAGAGATGTTTTTAATAATAACAATGAGCAACTAGATCATTTACTAGAAAAGAAAACATGATGGATAGCCAAGGAAGGATAAACTGTTTTATGAAAAGAAGATCATCAGGACAATAAAGATTTGGAGACCTTCAAAATCTCTACAAATAAAGTGTAAAATACTTGGAAACTAAATAAATAAATTACACCCATCATCATGGAACATCAGGAAGAAAATAACTTCAACATTTTTTTTAGGGTACTCGAAGCCTTAGGATATGGAACCAATGACAGGAACAGAAATGATATTACACCCTTCTCCCCACAATGACTAATAATATGTTGTCAACATGCACTTGGATTATGCTAATGCAGTTGACTTATGCAAATAAGATATTTTATTGTTCATGTTCCCAATGTTGCTAATCCCCATATTTTTGAGTGATGACTTTATGGATGTTTAAAATTTTTGTTGGCCAGTGTTGCCAAATGGTAAATTTGATGGAAATAAGGTTGTGATATGAAAGATGATATAACATTTTTGGAGATGATGTCCATTAATAAGGCCCCTTTATAGACGACAATTGTTGTCATAGCCAGGAGTGGAATTGAGGACGAGCTCTCAATATCTGACCAAATGCTCCTAAGGCGTGCGTAACACAAAGCTTCTGACAACAAAAGTCCAACTCCTGGCCTTCTCGTGGCGGCACCGTTTAAAAACTAACAGGAGAAGGGGCGAAGGGCGAGTGGCTGGCGCCTTAAAACCAGATTGCTCCAGGTACATTTTTGTATGTACCTGCAAGGATACTTGGAGAGGAGATGGGCACCGCCAAGCAAACCTCTTGCCCACTGAAATGCTATGATGGAAAGTAAACTCAGTAATAATATGCTGGATCGGCCGAGGCCCGGATTAACAACGACCGCGCTCTCATTGCCCCCTGAGAGTGATAAGTCAGTGAATGGGGTACAAACACCTGTTTTGAAACTTCCTAGAGAAGGTTTTGTTGTTGGAACTTGAAATGTACGCACGCTACATGCGTGTGGAAAAGTCAAAGAACTAACACATGAACTTGCTAGATACTCGTGGGACATCCTGGGCCTAGCAGAAGTCAGATGGACAGGATTAGGTGAATCAATAACGGATGATGGTCATAAAATTTGGTTTAGTGGAGATGAGTCCAAACATCAGCATGGAGTAGGTTTTATTGTACATAAAGATAGATTGAACTCTGTCATCAGCTGCACCCCAATAAATAGAAGGCTTATTACCATACGTATTGCAGCACATCCAAAGAACATCTCCATCATACAGGTATATTCCCCCACTACTGACTATGAGGATGAGGCAATTGATACATTTTATGAAAATCTGGATGAAACAATTAAGAAAATTCCAAAGAAAGATCTTCTCATCGAGTTAGGTGATTGGAATGCTAAAATAGGGCCAGATGCATACGGTCAGTGGGCTGGCACAGTGGGGAAATTTGGGACAGGAGAAACCAACGATCGAGGACTAAGGCTACTAGAATTTGCCAGCAACTATAAACTAACCTTTGCAAATACACTATTTCCTCATAAGTTATCAAGAAGAACAACGTGGCATGCCCCGAAAACGGAGATACATGGCCAAATTGATTTTATTCTTGTATCCAAAAGATTCAAGTCCAGTATTAATAAAGCCAAGACTAGGACTTTTCCTGGCGCCGACATTGATAGTGATCACGACATGGTATTGATGACGCTCAAGCTTAAACTCAAAAAGAACTATAATCAAAACAGATGTTCTCAGTTAAGATTCAATTTAGACAAACTGAAAGATCCAGAAATCGCGGGAATCTTTGAGGCAACTGTTGGAGGAAAATTCGCAGCTCTCAACTTTTTGGAGGATGATATCAACTCAATCACAGAGAACATGAAAGTCGTGCTCATTGAATCAGCAACAGAAATACTTGGTAAAAGAAAGAAAATAAACAAACCATGGGTTACAGATGACATTCTGAAGTTATGTGATACACGACGAGAAATGAAAAAGGTTAAGAAAGAGGTTCCTGAAGCAGCATGGCAATACAGTATGGTGAATAAAAATATTAGAAAGAAAATGAAACAGGCCAAAGAAAAATGGGTAGCTGATCAATGTGAGTCCATTAATACGGGGCTAATAAAAGGTAACAGCAAGGCAGCTTTTGACACATTAAGAAGACTATCAAAACCCCAACAGCCCAGGGTAACTGTCATAGAGGATAGCAATGGGGCTCTGCTCAATGAAAAGACAGCTGTAATGAGAAGGTGGACAGAATATTGTAAAGAATTATATAACTGTAAACTCGACACTGACTGTAGCATATTAAACAACATTAAGTGCGAAAACAGGGAACTCGAAAATGAAGCAATATTACGGGAAGAAGTGGAAGAGGCTATATGTTCGATGAAAGCAGGAAAGTCACCGGGTGTGGATAATATCCCAGCAGAGCTCTTGAAATATGGAGGACCAGATATAGTAAAAATCATGACAACAATTTGCCAGAAGATATGGAGTACAAAAAAATGGCCAAAAGAGTGGACGCAATCATTAGTAATACCGCTTCCAAAGAAAGGAAATCTAAAAATGTGCAAGAACTACAGAACCATTAGCCTTATTAGTCATTCAAGTAAGGTGATGTTAAAGATACTTTTGAACAGAATAAAACAGAAATCAGAAGAAATCTTGTCCGAGGAACAGGCTGGCTTTAGACCAAAAAGAAGTACATCAGAACAAATCTTCAATATTAGATTACTGATCGAAAAACATCTCCAGCATAAACACGATTTATACCATAACTTCATCGATTTCACAAAAGCCTTCGATCGAGTCTGGCATGAAGGCTTATGGCAAATAATGAGAAAATTTAATTTTGATACCAACATCATAGATATCATTGAAGCACTATACAAGGACGCAAGCAGTGCTGTTTTTGCAAGCAATGACATTGGAGAATTTTTCAAAACAACTGTAGGAGTTCGCCAGGGATGTATCCTGTCTCCAGTGCTCTTTAATATATATCTAGAACATATTATGCAGGAGGCTCTCTACGATTATAAAACAACCATATCGATTGGAGGCCGACCTCTTTGCAATCTACGTTTTGCTGATATATCGATCTGAAAGCTGGAACAGAATCAGAACTTCAAGACCTTACCTCTAGACTGGAGAAAGTAACAAGAACGTATGGGATGGAAATTAATATAGAAAAAAGCAAGATATTGGTGAATAGCCATAAGAAACATGTTCCGACCAACATTATGTTAAATGGGCAAACGTTAGAAGAAGTTAACACCTTTAAATATCTCGGGTCCACTATATGTAGTGATGGAAGATCAAGTAAACAAATCAAAACAAGACTTGAGATGGCCTCAGCTGCCATGACAAGGCTGAATGTGATCTGGAAAAGTAACATCAGTTTTCCTGTGAAGATCAAATTATACAAATCACTCGTATTATCTATTCTCTTGTATGGGTGTGAGGGCTGGACACTCACTGCAGATATGGAGCGAAGGATTCAGGCTTTCGAGCATAAATGTTATAGAAGAATTTTGCGCATTAGCTATAAAGAGCACAAAACAAATGTCTATGTTAGAGAGAAGATAAACACCTATGCAGGCCACCAAGAACCACTTTTGTCAATAGTGAAACGTCGAAAGCTTGCCTGGTTTGGGCATGTAACTCGTCATGACTCCCTTTCGAAAACGATCCTCCAGGGAACAGTCGAAGGTAAACGGAGAAGAGGAAGGCAAAGAAAATGCTGGGCTGATAACATCAAAGAATGGGCAGGACACGGTTTTTCCACACTTGTACGCATTGCTGAGGATAGAGAGCAGTGGAGGACTCTGTCTGCTGATGCTTCCACCATGGCACCCCTACGACCCATGACGGGTTACGGGTTGAGATGAGATGATGATAGACGACAGTCCCATATAAACATAGGAACACAGATGTGGGAATTTCGTTAAATTTTCCTGAAAGATTTTTGGACTTGAACATTTTTTTTTTAGACTTAGAATTTTTGGATGATTTTTGTTATTGATAGTACTCAAATGTCTCCCTACGGGATACATTTGCGGAACCCCGGGATCTATATGTGACAGTGAGTTCGTCACTTTAGGAATTATCACTTCTAACTAAAACAGACTATAGCTTGGTTGATAGGAATTTGTCAAAAATAAAAAAATTAAACCGTAAATTTATAGTAGAAACAGACGATGATAAAATAGCGTAGATTAGTTTTTATCCAATCGTGAGCTCAGAAAATTTAGAACAGACGCGATTTACCCAGAATAGCCTTTAGTAAGAGTACGCGTCTATCTATGAAGACAAGCAAGATGTGCTCAGAACGCAGTGGTTTACTGCAAGCAAGTTTATTCTAATTGTGGGATTAGAATTTCTGAAGATAATAGTGATTTAACTTCAAAGTGCATTTATGTGTATTTGAATTCTATATTGGAAGACTGTAAGTAGTCGCCACTAATTACTCTACATAAGTTGACATGACGAGATCGAATGATTGTTACAGATTTTGAAATGAAACAATGGCTGAAGGTTTTCCTTTAAAATGTATATGCAGGATTGATTTGTCCTACTGAAGCAATGGCATGTCAGGATGAGATATAGCTATTTTATACCTTGAAGAAGCAGGGTAATCCATATTGAACTACTAGTATGCACTTACCTGCAAAAATGGCATTAAGCACAGGAAAGAATTTCCAATGAGTAGAACCAGAGTGGTTCAAGTGAAGTAAGAAGCCCATACAGCAGGATTTTGGGAAGAAATATGCTCGGATGAATATTTGATATATGTATTTTATGAAGTTTTGCCATGTTGACTTGTAAATAAGTTATGGACAATAAAAATTCCATCTTGAGACTAGAGGCAGGTTGTCTCTCCATTTCTTTGCTACATACATCTATGGAATGAAGGAAAGTATGACTGATAGAAACAAATACTAAACTAATTACTGCTCTAAACAAATACACCTTAGAGGATCATCCCAGAACCTGGTACAACCTTAAGTCTGTTGAAGAACAATTTCCACCTCTAGCGTATAGGCTAGTCGATTAACTAGACTCTTCGTATAAAACAGCAACCCCCAGCACCCTGCCCCGGCCACACATGTCTACAAGTAATAAAGTAATTAAACACTGTCTGGTCAATTACGTATATGCCTGATTTTAGCGAGAACGTGGAGTTTTGGTTTTTCGGCGTTAGTGTGAGTAGATCTTTGATATAAAGATCTGAACGTAGATCCACCGGGGGTGTGTACATCTGGCAAGAGTCTGTAGTTTTAACTTTCCCTTTGATTCCAGATGTAGGCTATATATACAAGAGTATTCTAACTAAAAGTTACTCAGTACTCCTCAGCTTTTTAAGACGTCTAGCGGCGATTTCTAGAAATCCTTTGTATTAAGTGAAGTTTCTTAGTTTATCGTTGGAGAATAGTCTAGAAGTAGTTGTGTGAAGGTAAATAATACTAGACTAGTAGTTTTGAGTGATTAAGTGGTAAATCGTCGATTATATTTCTCTAACAAGTTTGTGCAGAGGGATTTACTAGTTTAATCGTCATTTTAATTCTCTACGTTTTCCTGCGTTACAGTGGATACCAGCTATAACTTAAAATTTAACTTCTGCTAGTAACCAGTCAGAGAATATTTTAACTCACTAGTAATTGCGATTCATCATGAGTATTGACGAAATATGTATTTATTTCCAATTCATGATGACTGTGTTTTTTAAATGAGTAGAATTTATTTCACGGAAGTTTCTAAACGATAAGACAAGCTCCAAGCTCGTAGTTATAATTTAAAATTAAATAACCGAAGTGGATGAATATATTATATTTTACGCGGGGTAAGGATATGATTGTGTATAAATATATTATGTTAAGTATTTGTATCTTTTCCCTTTCATACAGTATTTAGGTCAAACCCTATAAAACCTTACCAGCGGCTTCCATTCCATATGACACTGAGAATACTTTATCAAAGAACATTCTGATATAATATCGGGTTTTTCCAAAGTGACTTGTCTGGTCTCGTGTTTTACACCCAGTAAGAGACAGAGTCCCAAACCTAAGAAATATTAAGAATCAATGGTAACTGGATTCATAAATATCCAGATTTCTTTTCCCAAGTGCATATACATTCAGCCCGTGGTGGCGACATAAATCAAATTTTGACAGTATCTGTATAACGACCATTGTGTTGAGAAGAAGATTGATCCTGAACAGATGTTATTTACCTGACACTCGATTTAACGATTGAAGATTCTAAGCCTACTGTACACTGTGAACATTAGACCTCTTAATTATTTTACGACCTGGACCAAAAATTGAAGTGACATTTATCAGCATCCTACTGTCAGCAGTGAACCAAGCGTTTCCCAACATTTTTTTTTTGATTAATTAGTCTTTGGAGAAACTGGGGCTTGATTCGCCAAGAACACCAACATTGGATGGTCTGGGTGTACCTTAACAATTATTCCAAATGTTGTGAAAGGAACCTATTTAGGTAAGAGAGAGACTGCTTGGTGATCACAGGTTGTCAGAGCGAGAGAATGCAGGATGAATAATTCTTTCAGTTTATAACCCATGTACTAACTTTGTATTTTCTTATGCAAGTTTTTTGCTAATGCTGTCCCTTTATTTCTTTCAGAATAGATTAACGTATAATTCTGTTCTTGACTGTAGAAGGAATTTTAGGCCATAGCGTATAAACCTTTGACTCTTTTGAGGGTTAATAACTTTCTCCATAACGGGATCTCGTCTCAACAGAGGGAAGGAGGATTAAACCTATGAGTCTAACTCTTTAATTAAATTCATTAACTTATGTGTATTTGTATTTTTATTTGATATTCCCCTGATATTGATGTAGTAAAATCTGTTTATGATAAATACAATTTACATAAACTTTATTACGGGTGTCGGTCAGCTTGTCCCAAAAGATCCATAATCCATTGATGTAGTTTTCACGTCTGTGCGTCTAACTGTCGTCACTTATGCGTGTGTGTATGTGAGTGGTGAAATCTATTTTCTTTACGTTACCTCTCACTGAGCTATCACCTGTTCTAATCTATTTAGAAGGGACCAATCTATGTCTTAATTCCCCTATCAAAATCTACGACATATTGCAGCGGTGATTGTCTGTAGCAATTTTCTTAACGTGATGGGGTTGCGAGCTCCACTTACAACCTTATACATATTAGCCACTCACAAGGTATGTAATGCCTGTGTCACAGGCACGTTTCTATATGGCAGCGAGACATGGACAGTCTATTCTAAGAAATAAAGAATGCTCAATACCTGACCATTTGCGGTGTCTACGCCACATCCTTGGTATTTCGTGGAAGGACAAAGTGACAAATGTCGATGTGCTGTCACTTGCTGGCCTACAAAGCATGTATACACTGCTTGGATAGCGCAGACTACGCTGGCTTGGCAATGACCGTCGCATGGAAGATGGTCGCATCCCTAATGATTGTAACGGAATTGCCTCCCCTTGCTTTTCAGTAGTGGTCCAACAGTGGCCAAAACTCAAGAGTATCTAATATGAGTCTTCAAAGGTGTCTACCTTCGCACAAGGTTACTCTTGGCAGCGTTATAGATAGACGGATAATGATGCTTATATCTCATGAGAGTCTTCATAAGATATTTCAGAAGTCAAGAACACTGCTGCGTTGGGCAGGGCAATTGTTAACTTATATCTGATCCGCCGTCCTTTATGAAGAATTAAGCAATTATAAATTTCAGCTTGTTCAAGCCCCCACCCTGATTGACTCAGTGGAATTCTTCTTATTATGGGAAAGCTCTGTTTAGATTGTATTTAGTAAATTGACTGAGACAAACATGCAGTACATTCAAAATGGTTAAATCGACGTTAAATTTGTATATTTACAAATAACAAATTTAACGTCGAATTAATCATTTTGATCCTGGATCAACTAATTTTTAAAAGTTTACAAAATTGAATAATCTTTAACTAAAAATACTCATCATCGAGTGATGGTATGGTGTTTTATGTAAGAAGTCACTTGGCAGCTTTTAGGTTTGACTTAACTGCAAATGGTAGTTTCTGCTCCCGCTGGGGTTTTTTTGGGTTCTGTGCAGATAGGTCACTAGAGTTCTCGCGTCTCTGGTCAAGATTATAGGCGCAGCACGTTCCAGATCAGATCAGAGAGTAACTGCAAAGCTGGTCCCACGTCTCTAAGACCCTCTGAAGATGGTGTCTAGCTCGACATCAGGACACTTCTACCCTTACTTTGTTCCAGAAATTAGTACCCTCAGCTGGTACCACCAACTAGTATGGTAAAAGAATAGAAACAAATAGCCTCTGAGAATTGAGTTTTTCCCAACACATCGTTATGTGTCCCCATCTTCCTATTCCACCATCCCATCTACCTCTGACTATAATACTGTTATGAGTAAAATCATAACAGTTCTATCGCACTACACAAGGCTTGTATACATGCTTCCTTGTTGATAAGCGTTGCCTGGACTACTCCGGAAGTACGTCACATCGTTTGCTGATATTTTGCAGACGGCATTTTGCCGGCTTTGCGTGGCAGAAGTAAGAGATACTTTGGGTCATTCGATGTGTTACCACTGTGTGTGGAAAGACGTACTGTGTCGAGCTCCTTGATGTGAACTCTTGTTATAGAGTCTTTGAGATTTTATGTCAGCTAGGTCGTCCATCGTTAGTATGGAGTCTATGCTAAATTAATATTGGAAGAATTTGATGCTGTATATCACGGAACGTGTGTGAAGAGATTTGAATAAAGATTGCAGCAGTATGTCAAAGACATCGTATCCTTAGTCGACTGACCAGAGACTTGTTTCTGGACTGGCTAGGTAAAGCCATTATTATATATTCATGTGGATGCAAATATTATAAGGAGTTTCGTCACGTATTAAAGGAATGTGTTGTCTTCAAGTCAAATCTGGCCTTATGAAGTTGTTGACTACTAAAGACTTACTACATGTTTAAAGGGCTGTATAAAAAGCATAACCTCACAGGCTGAATACAAATGTACCCTAGACAAGTTGGAAACGAAGAACCAGCTATTTCAAGAACTAAAGAAAGAACCCGAGGATAACACCACATAACAAATACCCTCGATGATAATTAGGTTTAATCCCTCGAGAGAAAACTTTCTTTTCATTTAAACAGAATAGTTTTAGATTTACTTTACATTCAAATGAAAAGGATAATAGTATAGATAGAATATGTTTACATTTACATCTACACTGGTTGAAAAGCTTGAAAACTTTCATTGACTTTAAAGTGAATATGTTTACATAGACATTTACACTAATTTGAAAATGTAAATATTATAGTTAGAATGTACATCATTTCTGTCATCATTCCCTCCCAGCTCCATATGGAACTTGGGACTACCTATGCTTTTTCTTTTTAAGAAACTTGCAATAAAGCAGTGATGGTTCATGAAATCATCATTCTATATGCTGAGGTTACCAGCCTCAAATGACTTGGACATCCACTAGCAATTTTCACATATTAATATTCACATGGCAATATATACATATTAGTTCACATGTTAGTAAATGAAAAATATAGAATGTAAAATGTACAACTTACGCCAATCTTGGCTCACAGACTGTTTGCTCAGAGAAATAAAGGCACTTGAATGGGCCTCTTACACGTGTTCTCGGGGACCGTTACATTAACAATAAACTCCCACTTTGACTCCGTGTTTCAGTTTCCTCAGATTCTGGTTTTCCTTGTTAAAATAGTAGAGTTTTCTATTGTCAAGATCCTCAAATAAAGTCAGGTCCTGATAATGGAAATCTGATCTTATTCTTCACTCTGGCAGGTCTGGTTGTCGTCTTGGCAAGCGATTCTCACAGTTTCTTAAAACTGCAAAAATGTCATGTTATATGGCTCGTCTTCCCCCGCATTTGTTTGTTACGATGCTAAGCAAGGCTCCAATCATTTCAAACATTCGTATTTTGAGGGGTAATTCAAAATTATTTCCGCCTGAAATTCTGTGCGTGTTGCAAAAGGTCACCTCTCCCATATATGACAATAAAACATCAGATTGCCTTCTCTGCAATGTTTTCAAATACAACATATTACTTTTATCTCAAGTAATATGTTCGCAATAAGTCGTACAGGAAGCGATTATGTCATTCCTGTGCGCTGACAAATAAGTTATCTCCCAGTAGTGGCTATCAAACTTTCAGCGTATTACCATCTTGGCGAAGAACGCACATGGCCTTATAAGCGATTAAGCAAATGCACTGGGCGATTTTAGTGTTAATCTTGTAGTCTGATGTCGGCCACACCCGAGATTAACCAACATGGTTGTCGGTTGCTATTATCTCAACCGTTCCTTGCAAAGCAGGGAGGAACGGGGAACCAAACAGACATGACGACGTATCACTCTGAGGAGTGTAAAAATGTTTCAAAATACCAAATATCTGATTCAGAGCAGAGAAAGAAAAAGGTGCCGACCACCGAAAAACCCGTAATTAAGTCAGTACAACAACTGTCACAGGATACTACCGTAGTGGACAAAAAAATTATGTCACAATGATTTATTCTACGGACAACTGGCGGATAGTAAAAGAAAGCCAGGCGACCGCAGTTGAGGTTCAAAGATAAGTGCAAGAGAGACATGAAGGACAAGGACATACATTCAGCAACCTGAAAGGATGGAGCTGCCGATCCCAGCAAGTGGCGATGCTCCATACGGCGCACCTCAGATTGGGCGAAAAGAAACTTTAACAACAAGCAAAAGAGAAAAGAACACTCTGAAAGGAACCCTAGGAAAAAAAGGAGCTGAGGGCTATCACCTCAGGGGCGCATTGCAATAGTCAGTCATAACTGAAGGGGCTACTACTACTACTACTACTACTACTACTACTACTACTACTACTACTACTACTACTACTACTACTACTACTACTACTACTACTACTACTACTAAGAAAGATGGGCTCCCGCAGTATTTGACCCATTACCGGAAGCTTGCGCTAAACAACCTTTTGAACTGTTTGCAGCGAAAGTTTCTGTAATAATTTGTCTTACATGACGAAGTTTTTGATCCCACACGCAATCCTCCTTAGAGGCCTTGTACAATTTACAACATGCTTAACAGGGATCCCTGGTTCAGAGATCAAAAAGAATAATTAACTCACGTTAATAGATAGACGTTTCTTTTCTTTCCTTTTCTTCTTCTTTTTTTATTTTAAAACTATTACAGATGTATTAAAAAGTTCAGATTCTTGTTATGTTTGGCACAGCTATTATCAATTTTTATTTGATCATTAAAGCCCTCTCATCCTCTCAGCGGATCCGCCACTGGTTCTCTGAGTATTAAAAAGAAATTCTTAATGTAATCCTGAATATTTGGTAAATATTCTATTTTTTGGGTTAGCAAAACACATACACATCGTGAATGACAGCCCTGTCCGGATATCCGGTCACGTGTGTCGGTTGGATCTCAGTGTGATTCTGTCTTTAGGGCAATTTAAGTACAGTATATCCATTTCGTCTCGCTATAATTAGGATGCTTGATCTAATCATTATTTTTGAGCATTGAAATTAAAGAACATTTTGCTGACATCCGCGCTTTTGGCTTCAGAATTTCTATTACTTAACCAGGAGCAGGCTACTTTGTCATGCAGTAATTTAACCTTTTTCATAGCTTATAATTTAAAAGGTAAAGTTACTCCCGTGGCAAAAAACTGCCAGAGGGGAGTGAAGTGTTAGAGACGTCACTGTACTTGGTCTCAGCTTTATGAGGTGGGGTGACAAGTTTCCTTCCTCGCTACCTTTGCCGGTCTAACTCAAGAGCAGTCAAGTACCCATTTCATTAATTCATTCGTTCATCACCTTTCAACTATCCAAAGAAAATAGGCATTCAACAAACTTATGCCACGTCTTCATGTCAACAGTTCAAGGTTCTTTCGTGTCTCCTTCATCCCGTTCATATCTATCTCCAGTTCTATACTCCATGTATTCTCTGGTATTCCTTTACATTTCTTACCTGGGGATTCCAGAACAAGGACTGCCCAGTAATGCTATCAACAAGTTTTCTAATTGTGTTCTATCCATCTCCAGCATGTTCTTTTCCTTATCTTTTGTTCCATTGGCGCTTGTCTGTCACTCGTGTGATACCGGGGCCCAACAGAGGAGCAAAAACTAGCAGCAATGTGACTTGCCATGTATGTCGTATATACCGACTAAAGTGCGTGGGCATGGGACCTGTACTGCATCTTGTAGAAATTGTAAAACCACAAAAACTTCAACAAACAACATGTACCCATTTATAGCTGAGTGAACTGCAAAGTGACACTACTAAGTTTCAATCTCGGAACCTGGTAACTGTGCAGTGAGAAGTAAACCTTCTAACCACTTAGCCAGTCTGACGCTCTAAGTTACCCCTTCGATAAACAAGGTAACTATAAATAAATTTAAAAAAAAAAAAAAAAAAAAAAAAAAAAAAAAATATATATATATATATATATATATATATATATATATATATATATATATTTTTTTTTTTTTTTTTTTTTTTTTTTTTTCTTAACCAGCGGCACTTAGGCTTTCAGCCCTTCGGCCCAATGACATGTCATTGCGAGGCTGGGGAACCTGAGGACTTTCCTTCCAACCCGGTCAGGAGCTTCGCTCCTTCCCATCCACAGAGGGTTTATCACAGGAGCCGTTCAGGCTATTCAGTCAAATTTCCGGCCGTAAACATTTCTTCAAACGCCGACGCCCGGGTTTGAACCATGAACACCTGGTCGCCAGTACAACGCCGAAGCCATTACACCAGCGCGGCTCCCATATATATATATATATATATATATATATATATATATATATATATATATATATATATATATATATATATATATATATATATATATATATATATATATATATATATATATACAGTGCAGCCGACTTAAGCGCGCTTAAGTCGATTTTCTGTTAAGTCGAAGCACTTTTGCCAGTCCCGGCTGAAAGTTATCGTTGACTTTGTTAAAAAACTCCGATTGCCGACCTCTGATAACTCGAATGTTCAGATAAGCAAAGGTAATTGTTCAGTCCCAACTCAAATTAGGACTCTCTTAAGCAAAAGTTTTGTCTTGGCGCCTTATCAGAAGTCAATTTACACGTAAGTATATGTGGCTGAGTGTAGTTTAAAAAAAAATGTTTATATGCAAATAGGCGATCGATAAATGATGATCGGGCTGCAACTTCAGTTTTACCAGTCTACAAATGACTCAACAATGAGAAAAATAACGGCCAAGAACGACTCGTAATAAGCTGCTCTGATCTAAGGTGACATCGGAAGACTTTGTGTTATGGGCAAATAACTCGTAATAGAGACCTACTTGTTCTACGTTCATTTTGTCCCTTGCTATTAATGTTAATGTAGGAAACGCTTGCAGAGCATACAAAGTGCTAAGTCAGACACCATCGATTGTACTTGTATCATGTATTGTTGTTAGCACATGTGTTATGGAACACCGATATGGTCACCGAGAACCATTACTTTATGAGTGAAAGTCCTGGAGAATATTTTGGACAGACATGAATAATACAATGATTTAAAGCATGATCACCAGTTTTTGTTGTTTTAATTAAAAAAAAAAAAATTTCTTGGAAGTGAAAATAAACTAATTATTTTGTTTAGTCTATGAATGTCAGTCATCATTACCGTTAATCTCCCTACGCAGAGCCCAGCAACAAATGTGTACGAAGCCTTCTAGTGTCTTTCAAGAACTTCGTTATCCCTTTAAGTTCGTGTCTCCAATTCCCCGTGAATGTTATTACCTTGTACAATGATTCACTGTCACATAATTTATTGGGGCTACCCCTTCTTCTTCATAATCTCTGTTTCACTACGGCAGTAATCGGTATATTCGTGGTACAGATTTTATTGAGTGCTTTCAATTGTCGCACTTTCTTTCTTTCTTTCTCGGCTATGTGTAGCAGATATTTTGTATCTACATTCAGTATATTGTGTCTTGTCTGTTTGTCTGACACTCCTGGTGGATGATAATACTAAACAATTGCAGGAGCGGCTGAGAGAACATTATCGACAACAAAGTTGGTTAATCGCAGGCGCGGCCGATATTAGTGCACAGATTAACACGTACATCGCCCAGCGCAATCTGCTTAATCACTGATACGGCACGGGTGTGTCTCTGCCAAGGTTGTATAGAGACGGATTTCGTGTGTGCTCAAGCAATAGATAAGACATTACTTTAGCGAAAGTAATAACTTGTTACATCTTACACACATTGTCGTGTGAGGTTACCGACCTGTTTGTGAGTTGGTACACAGGGCAATCGGATGTTTACAGCTCATATTCAGAAAAGTAATATTTGAAATTTTGCACTAGTTGAGTCATGCGAAATATTCAAAGCAGATTGGCTGATCATTTGAGCCCCATAACAAACAGAGTGGGGTAAGACAGTGAATATAACCTGACACATTTCAATGGTTTTTTCACTGTGAGATTCACGCTTGCCAAAGACACCAGATGTGCCAGTTAGAATTCATAATTTCCATTTATCAGACCGGACACCTTTTATTGGAGTATTCATCAGGACTTAAAATTCAGCCCAGGAAATCTCTATCATTTTAATAAGAAAAGCCGCTGTCTGTGGAAACTGAAGGAAACACACTGAGTCAGAAAGGGAATTAAAGTATAAATTAACGACCCCAAGTACATGTGTATTAAAGCAACTGCCAGTGCCTTTTATTCATCTGAGCAAAAAGTCTGTGAGCCAGGATTGGCGTAAGTTGTGATTTTACATTTTATATTTTATTACTAAAATGTGAACTAACATATATAAGTATATACCATGTGAATTTTAATATGTGAAAATCGCTAGTGGATGTCCCATTCATTTGAGGCTGGCAACCTCAGCGTATAAAATGATGATTTCATGAACCACCACTGCACGGGCTGGTGACTGCTTTATTCCTAGTTTCTTAAAGAGAACTAAACGCATAAAGAGTCCCAGGTTCTATACAGAGTATGGAGGGAAAGATGAAAGAGATGATGTACATTCTAAGTATATTACTTACAGTTTCAAATCAGTGTAAATGTCGATGTTAACATATGCCCTTTAAAGTTAATGGAAGTTTCAAACTTTTCAAATCAGTGTAAACATAAATGAAAACATAGTCAATTTATATTGTGAACACTTTTAAATCAGTGGAAATGTAAACATATTCTATCTGTAATATTAACCTTTTCATTTAAATGTAATGTAAAGCGAAAGCTATCCAATTAAATGTAAAAGAAAATTTTATCCCGAGGGATTAAATTTAATTCTCATCGAGGGTAAATTCTGAGATAAATGGGGTGGTAGAATAGAAGAAAGAGGGCACATAAGTATGTGTCAGGAAACGCAAACTCAGAAGAGCGTTTCGTTTCTATTCTTTATCATAGTTATTGGTGGTACCAGCAGAAAGTACTATATCTGGAACAAGAAGGGAACAGTGGCCTAAGCTTTAAAACGAGGGACCAACTTTGTAGACTCTCATTGACATTTCTGGGAAACGAGCTGCACCCGACAACCTTGACCAGGGACGAGCGGGAGCAGTGTAAAAAGAACCCATCAGCGGGAGCAGAACTATTATTGACAGCTAAGTGTAAAATCTACGCTGCCAAAGTCAACTTTTTATTTCATCGTCTCTATTATCCATCAATGGTGAAACTTTTCTCCTAAACTATTCAATTATTTTCAAACTGTTAAAACTTAAATGATTATTAAATTTTGTTATTTGTAATTTTACAAATTTATCTTCGATTTAATCATTTTAAAGTTACTGCATGTTTGCCTCAGTCAATTTACTACACACACTCTAAACTGAGCTATAACAGAATAATAAGAATTCCCCTGAGTTAATCAGAGGTGGGGGCATAAACGAACTAAAATTAATCATTGCTAAATTCTTCACAGAAGTGGTCGGCAGATTCTAGAGTTAACGTGCTAAGCCAAAGCAGCGTTGTTTTCGCTTATCTGATTACACTGACTAACAAAAAAACCCTTTTTTTTTCTTTCTCTAACATTTCTATGTTTTTCTGGTCAGTTTTAATGCGCCGTTTTTAAATCTGCAAACCGTTTTTCTCTATCAGGTCGGGATCTCTAGAAATACGCAATTGAAGTTTTTTAACAACGCATACAGTATTACAACATCATTCGTACAAGAAGTATAACAGTTATGTAGGCTTGAATTTCTTTGCAGTCGACTTTCGTCGGTGAATGGCATGTGGTACATCGCGATGAAGCATCCAACAATAATCGGCAAGCATGGTCACACTCCACCGTCCTTGATAACGTGACTCCATTACGGCGATATCTTTATGGAATCGTTCTCCATGTTCATCGCTGACTTCGCCAAGTTTGTCATGGAAAAAGTCAAGATGCGAATCGAGCAAATGGATTTTGAGGGACATGTTACAGCCCATAATTCTGTATGCATCTATGCACTGCTTAACAATATGCAACATAGTCGACAGATTTGTGATTTCCCAGAAAGTTATCGACGATCGATTTGAATGCCCTCCATGCGCGAAGTTCACTACCATGTAACAAGTTCTCGAATTGTTTGTCTGCAATAACTTTCCTAATCTGAGGTCCTACAAAGATACCTTCCTTTATCTTTGCATCGCTAACTTGCGGAAACTTTTCTCGAAGATAAGTGAAAGCTTTGCTCGTTTTATCTAACGCTTTTACAAAATTCTTCATAAGCCCCAACTTTATATGTAACAGTAGTAAAATGAAGCTGTCTTTGTTAACTAATGGCTCGTGTATTACATTTTTATGCCCGAGCTGCATACGATCCCGGATAGGCCACACCTTTCTTGCATAATGTTCCTGTCTGTTGCGGCTGTCCCATTCACATCGGAAGCAACAACATTTAGTATACCCAGTCTGCATGCCCGTGAGAATAGCAATGACCTTTAGGTCTCCACAAATCCGCCATTGGTAGTCATTGTACTTTATTTTTTCCAAACGTATAGCCATATTGTCATAAGTTTCTTTCATATGAACAGAGTAGGCGACTGGAATTGATGAAAATAAATTTCTGTTATGCAATAACACGGCTTTTAGACTAGTCTTGGAAGAATCGATGAAAAATCGCCATTCGTTGACTATGTGCTCATGACCGTTTACATCTTTGCAATAGCAAATGTCATCATCCATCTCAAAGTATTGAACAAGTTCTCTGTATCTATGACGAAATTTAGATATCGGAGTATTGGGCGCTAAAAGATTCCATTCTTTGAGTCGCGAACCGAGTAATTCCGCTTGTCCTTTGATAAGAGCGAGATCACGTATTAGATCTGAAAGATCTGAATGGTTAATTAAGTAAACACCATCATTCACCGGTATGTAATCTGAGTCAGAATTAGTTTCTGAAGCAGGTAAACTATCACTTTCTGATGGTTCATTCACGTCCAGCGGATATTGTTCTGGTGGTACTTGGATCGGACACGTGATTGGATCATGAGGCACTGGTTTCGAAACCGATTCAATATTTGGATAAACCACAGACTTTCTAGTTTTAAAAGTGAAACCATGGATATTTGTCAAGCAGAAGTAACAATCAGTAGTGTGATTTGTATGTTCACGCCATATTACTGGCACTCCAAAAGGCATCGACTTATGCTTCGGCGATTTTCGTAACCAACCTGCCAATGTATCGAACAAACTGCATTTGGCTTCCAAGATTTATTTGCATCATCAACTTTCGAATCGAAATAAAGTTCATATGCTTTCTTTAGTAATGGTGTAAAGTTTTTCTGGTCAACACGATCGGTAAAACATCCGCACACGTAACAGAACAGATCAGCCGAATTTCTACAACTTCTAGAAGCCATATTTTGCTCAGAATTATTTCAAAATACAGTAACTATTTGAAAAATCGCGTAACATATGTCATGCATCTTTTAGCAGTATAAAAAGTAGAATTATGTTGCTTTTTATTAATTTTTAATAAGTTATATAGTAAAAATGAAACGGAGCAAATAACGGTTTCCCAAAAATATATTTATTCACAAATATCTTAAGAACCCGATGTGATAGAGATAAACGGATTTCAGATTTGAAATCAGCGCAAGAAACCGACCTAAGAACACTTATTCTTATATAAGAAAGAAAAATGTTGTTTGTCAGTGTTATCTTGTGAAGATACCCTTTGTGATAGAAGTGTCATTACCCTTCTATCTACATATCTGCCAAGAGTAATCTTGTGGGAAGGTAGACACATTTGAAGCCCATATTATATATCCCTGAGTTTTGGCCACTGTTGGATCACTACTGCAAAGCAGGGGAGGCAATACCGTCACATTCACCTTCTTGATTCCATTGATTGTTCTGATGTGTTGTAAAAAATCTTCATCAGGCCAGTATGATGTTATACACATTCATCACATAAAAATTGTGTGCCAGTGTAGCGTGATGTAAAACAAATGTCTTGTTATGATAGAAAGAAAGGAAATATTGGCAACAAATCAGACGCCGCGAAACTCACTTGTTGACGAACCGATGTTTACAATGGCGATCTGCAGAGGAAAGGAAATTGTGTTAATATACAATGGATTCGTGTGTCGTACAGTTGAATGGAGCAGCAGATAGTAATGACAGTGATTTCCTTTTTTTAGGGATAAAACCAGCTATATTCATTCCAAAGGAATAGTTGCTGTATGCATTACTTTTGGAGAAAATTGAAGGTAAAGGCGCCAGCATGTTGAAAACTGCTATGTCGATCGTCTTTCAAAATGTGGTATAAATCGAAGTCAGAACCAAATATGGAAAACTTCATATAGAAGGAAAGCAGAAGTTATGCAAAGTGAGAGGAGATATAGATAAAAGTCATGGATAACAGGGCTGAGAAGCATGAAGAAGATTTCTGGACCAATCAAACACACTTGCTCGAGACTGCACGCAAAACACTAAAATACACAGTCTGGAAGACTGTGTCACCGTATTGCTCCCCGATATGCTCGCTCTCTCACTATATAAAGGCAAGCAGCGGACTATTCAAACTTTACACATACACAGCAGAAGACAGACTGATGGAAGCAGAAGCGTGCCAAGGCTATCACCTTTACCATCTGTGTTGCCGCGCAGCTCTACTTCCCCAAACTAAGTCTGTTCTGTACTTTGCATCTATCCCAAGAGGGTATGTAAATTTATGAATAACTAGTTGTTTTATTGCAGCTTATTTTAATAGAACTGTATCAGGATTAGACCAGAGGACTGAACTGAAATTAAGTTGTGAATGTGTACAGGAATTCGATGCCTATCAACGATTATCAGGATTGTCATTTGGAGTGGTCAGTTAAAAGTTATTATATTGGAATAATGGACTTGGCACTCCAGAATGTGAAAGGCAAAGGTAGCATCATAATTATGTATAAAATGTATTATATTTTATTCATGTGTTGTTTTAGAATGTTTATGCAGATAGACACCTGTCTTGTTTCGCTATTCTGATCAGAACTGATCCATGTATCATTCATATACATGTAAACATTCTGAACACTCTCATTCATGGACACGTAAGCTTGGGGAACCTATGACCAAAGGCTAGCCACTTGTCACATATTGTCTCCAGGTTCATTCGTCTCATACTCCAGCAGAGGTCTAGAATAAGAGGTCAATAGTGCCTTCCCGGACCAACACAGGGGCACCATACGTTTCCATCTTTATTCGTGTAATCTGCCCCATCAGTGCTTAGTGGCCGGGTACAAGACCCACAACTGATATTGCTGTGAAGAATAACCACAGGACATTCACATAACTTTATGTTAAGAATTCAGTGTTACAATTCACACAGCCATTGTGAGAGTCAACAGAGAATTAAACAATTGTGTCATAATGAAACAGTTCTAGAAGATAGGCAAGACATCTGCCATTTTAGTTTAAAGGAAATTTGAAAGAACCATTCAGTTCATTTTGAAGATTCCAGCAAGGACTTTTGTTAATTAATAATTGCTACTCAATTATTGAATAATTGTGTAATTAATCTTTTATTCATCCAATTTCATCATTTTTCATCATTCATAAATTGCACAAGAATAAAACAAAATATAGATGTACATAATAAATGATTCAGTAATTGTAATCCTCTGACTTATCAATTTTATATTGTTACATTTTGAGTTTTACTGAATTGTTGATTATCATAGGATAGTTACATAGGAAAGGTGGCATCTTGTGACAGAACGGGGCGGCCCCTATCGATCTTTGTTTCACTCCGGCAGTATCGGTACATTTGTGGTACTGATTTTATTGTGGGCTTTCATTGGTTGCACTTTCTTTCTTTCTTTCTTTCTTTTTCTGCTATGTGTAGCAGATATTTAGTATTTTCCTTCTTACACCCTTCTCAGGGATAAGTAGACATGTCTGGTTGTTATCCGTTTCCCCCCTACGTTGCAGGAGTGGCAGCGACCTAACCTTGTTGGCTATCGTGGGCGCAGCTGATATCAGTATACAGATTAACACGAAAATCAGTGCGTAGTCACTGATAAGACGCAGGTGCGCTCATCACCAAAGCTTGGAATACGGGGAGACAACTGGTGGACGGACACAGATAAGAGATTACTTTCTGATAAAAGTAATGATTGTTACATTGGGAACACGTTGTTATATGAGTTTACCGACATGTTCGTAAGTTTGTACCCAAGGACAAGCGGATGTTTACAACCCTATTTCAGAAAAATAATGTTTGAAATTTTGCAGTAGCTGAGTCATGCAACATATTCAAATCAGATTGGCTGACCTTTTGAGGCGCGCATAACAAATGCGTGGGAAGGAAGATATTATAATCTGACCATTTTCGCAAGCTATTTCGCTTGAGAAATCGCTCGCCAAGATACCAGACCATGCTATATTGAAGAATTAGAATTCAGAATTCCTTCTTAAATATACCGGGCACCTTTTACTGGAGAATTTTGGACGGACTTGCATAGCCCTAGAAATCTCTTTCATTTTAAATAAGATCGCTTACTAACATGTGAACTGACATGTTAGTAATAATGTATACGTATATATTACGATGTGAATTTTAATATGTGAAACTCCCAAGTGGATGTCAAAGTCATTTGAGGCTGACAACCTCAGCGTATAGAATGATGATTCATGAACCACCACTGCACGGGCTGGTGATTGCTTTGTTGCTAGTTTCTTAATTAGAACTAAAAGCATAAAGTAGTACCAGGTTCCACAGGGAGCAGGGAGGAGAAGATGAAAGAAATGATGTACATTCTAAATATAAATACTTACAGTTTCAAAGCAGTGTAAATGTTCATATAAACAAAATTACTTTAAAATTAATGTAAATTTTCAAGCTTTAAACCAGTGTAAATGTCTATGTAAAAAAATTCATTTTAAAATTAATGGAAGTTTCAAACTTTTCAATCAGTGTAAACATAAATGAAAACATATTCAATTTATATTGTGAACACTTTTCAATCAGTGGAGACGTATATGTAAACAGACTCTATCTGTATTATTAACTTTTTCATTTAAATATAAAGTAACTATGAAAGCTATTAAATTTAAATGTAAAGAAAGTTTTATCCCGAGGGATTAAATTTAATTCTCATCGAGAGTAAAGTCTGAGTTAATTGAGATGGTGGTATGGGAAGATAAGAACCCATAACTATGGGGTGGAAAACGCCATACTCAGAAGAGTGTTTCGTTCTATTCTTTTACCATAGTTATTGGTGGTACCAGCAGAAAGTACTATCTCTGGAACAAGAAGGGAACTGTGGCCTTAGCTTTAAGACGAAGGACCCACGTGGTAGACTCTTCTCGACATTTCTGGGAAACGAGCTACCCCCGACAACCTTGATCAGGGACGAGCGTGAGCAGTGTGAAAAGAATCAACCCATAAGAAGGAGCAGAACCGTCATTGGCAGCTAAGTTCAAATCTATGCTGCCACTTGAACTTCTTGTAAAATTTCACAATCCATAACGACCATGATGATAACTTTTCTTGATTCATAACTGTTGAAATTATTTTTCAACTGTTACAACTTAAGTGATTATTAAATTTTGTTATTTGTAATTATACAAATTTAACTTCGATTTAATCACTTTAAAGTTACTGCATGTTTGTCTCAGTCAATTTACTACACACACTCTAAACAGAGCTATACTAGAATAAAAGAATTCCACTAAGTAAATCAGGAGTGGGGGCTTAAACGAGCTGAAATTAATACGTGCTTAAATCCTTCACAAAAGCATCGGCAGAATTACAGAGTTAACATACTCAGCCAAAACAGTATTGTTCTTGCTTATTCTGAATATTGGTCTTCTGTGGTTACTATTTCTATGATTCGATGAAAAGATTTTATTGTACGCTAGCTGAAGCTGCTATGGATTATGCTGTTGATTAAAAACATGTACACTGTGTTTGAATGTAGAATAAGTAGTTTTAAATGTTTTGATATTTCCGCATATGGTACAAACAGAGGACATAAGGCTATACTTTATGCTTTTAATTTGCTTTTGAAAAATGGAAAAGATGCAAAAATGCTAATCAAACGACGAAACAGTTGTTAAACAGGGTTAAAATAATAGCTTTTTACTTTCTCTCTGATTCTGACTGCAAAATGTTCAGCTCCGAGCAAACTCCTGATTAGCAGAATTTCGGATAAGCGGAAGTATTTTAGATTGTCCCAGCGACTTCTACGTGTCCAGATTGCACTATATATATATATATATATATATATATATATATATATATATATATATATATATATATATATATATATATATTATATATATATATATATATATATATATATATATATATATATATATATATATATATATATATATATATATTATATATATATATATATATATATATATATATATATATATATATATATATATATATATATATACACATATATATATATATATATATATATATATATATATATATATATATATATATATATATATATATATGTATATATATATATATATATATACACACATATATATATATATATATATTATATAATTTGGAAATACACTTTCTAAGGTAAATGACACGTTTCCTTAACTCTGAATCAATCAATCAAAGATTTGTATGTGGAATTTTTGCAGGATACTGTCTGAAAATTTGCCAGGAATGGAGGCAGGAGTTAAAGCGTGGGAGTATCAATATAACTGAGCGTGGGAGTAAGTCAATAGTTTTGTTTTTAGAACCTCTGGTAAAAAAAAAGTTGACGCATAATCTCCAGAGACGCAATTTATGTCCATCATCAGAGGACGAATTCTGCCCTTTTGCAATCACATAATTTAGTTGTCCTTTACAAAGTATCCATACAATGTTTTTTGCTTTGGCGGGCATCGAATACGTATCTGATGTACGCGGTATATCGTTAATTATAGCGAAGTCTAATCCACAAGGAATGGTTTCAGCGGCGAAATAAAAATAATATGTAGGAGTAAAGGCGATTGTATGAGAACGAGGAGTAATTGTGAGTGCTTTCCAGTGCGCTGGACAGTGGTTCTTTTACTGTCAGGTCAGGGTACACAATGATGACGAGATGATTTTATGTAACACCATAAAGTCAGTATTCCTCGAGTTCTGGAAAGAGAAGATGTTAGTCTAACGCAGAAATCACGCAGTAAACACTCGTTTATTGGTGGCAAATAAAAAAGGGAGAAAAAGAAACAGAATCCCTTAACAGATACTGCTGAAGGGAAATGAAGTATTAGAGGTGCCATTATACCAAGTCTCAGCTTGACGAGGTGGAGGTGAATAACACCGTTTCTCGCTGCTTGCCCTAACTAAAGACCAGAGTCAAGTGTTCAATTACAGATGGGTATACTGGAGCCTTATTATCATTATTGATGATATATAACAAATAAGACAAAGATAGCAGTAATATTTCAACAACAAAAAAAGAAATTAAAAAAAAGACACGGTTGAGATTATTTTGTCACGTATTCTACGTTTTTAAGAAATTATAAAGAATACCACCCACACTAAGGGGTCGTCCATATATGAAGTCACGCAGTGGCGGAGAATCACAATTTTTTGATGGTGTGATAAGGAGATGGGGGGGGGGGGGGGGGGGGGGTGAAAAAAGGGTTACGTCACACACAGAAATTCAAGTATACATCGCTTCGTTCATAAATGATGTCGGAACAAAATGTATTTTATAACCTCCACCCTCATTCTCAATTTTTATCCGCGATAGTTAAAAACTCCCTCCTGGATGACTTTTATTAATACCACTAGCAATAACTAGAGAAGCCGACCAAAAACAACTTGGCGGAGGACTGTGGAGGCTGAGATGCAAAGAATGAACCAGAGTTGGGGCACTGTACGAAGGGTGGCCGCCGACCGAGCAGAGTGGAATCAATTTGTTGTTGCCCTACAAGACGCCACCAGGCGTAATGGCCACTGACTGCTTTGACGGTCGGCGGCTAAGGATCAAAGAAGAAGAAGACTAGCAATAACCCGTCAATAGTGACGGAAGTAAATGAAACACTGTAATATATTTTTAAAATATTTTAAATTCAATATAAAAGTTATTTGATGGCAACATTTTTTGTGAAAGTGCGTGGACTTGTTTCAAAGAATGTTCCCTGATAAAAAGTGTTTTTAACAAAAACTTTCAAGTTTTCATGATTTGTTCCTCGTGTGAGGGCGATATAGAGCTGGCCGTGTCCGAAAACAGGTCCAGGAAGGAAAACTCCTACGTGATCAAAAGATTGTCCTAGCGCCTTATTGATCGTCATTGCAAATGCTAAAATCACTGGGAATTGACGATGTTGCATCCTAAATGGTAAAATGTGTTCGCTCGGTTCTAAGTCAATGCGAAGAATTAAGACTCGTTCTCCCTTATTACTGCCAGTGATAATTTCTCCATCAATAGAATTCCGATGCAAGACTTTTATGACCAAACGCGTGCCATTCAATAGTCCGTTTTTGCGTTCAGATTTCGCAATAGCATGATAAATGCAGCAACCTTTAATTTCAGCAAAAGCGGTGGCATTAAAGAAACAATCAAAAACTTACATTTTAAGGTTATTTTTAACAACATTATGAGTTAAATCCGTTTCCGGAATGAAACTGGGTTCTACACCGACTTTTTTTCGTTGAGTGTTACTATTTTCGGGAGAGTACATATAAGGGAAACCATACAATTAATGTCTAACTTTCAGCCACAGCTGCATCCCTTAGATGTAACCGACGTACAAACGGCGAGAATTATGGATTTTGATAATCTCAGCTTAAATGTCGGAATAATTGTTGTATCCTTTAACTCGTTTAATATATATATATATATATATATATATATATATATATATATATATATATATATATATATATATATATGTGTGTGTGTGTGTGTGTGATAGGGTGGGTGAGGGATGATGATGCTGTTGTGATATGTGATCACTTTCTTTCACACTCGCACCCGACCCGAATAACAATAAAACTCTTGATTCTAACGCAGGGGCTGTATTTATTTATAAAACCCTGTCAGCGACAACAAGCAAATAAACGAATGCTAAACAAAACACCAAACAAACACCCAGCCCGTGCACAATTGCTAATCTTCTATCTAAATTAACTCACGTGTTCAAGGCATCTTCAGATCGACTCTGGTTTCTTTCTCTGGTTTCTTTGGGGCGACTGACGAAGAAAAAGGCCTCTGCTGGCCAGCGCACATCATTATATAGGCCGCTAGGCCTAACCACTCACAGTGTAGTGCGCGCGCGCAGTAATTGGGCCACGCAAATAACACACGCGATGGATGCTCTAGAAGGAGCAAAAACACAAATATAAAATACAACTATTTCTAGGCTTTATTGTGGCCCAGTAATATATCTTCCTCTTTAAGATGTTGTGGTAAAAAGGTAAGGAACCACGGACATAATGGAGATGACAAGATGGTGCTGTTAAACGACAGACGCCATAACGATTATATATATATATATATATATATATATATATATATATATATATATATATATATATATATATATATATATATATATATATATATATATATATATATATGTGTGTGTGTGTGTGTGTGTGTGTGTGTGTGTGTCACAGAGGTTATTGATCATAAATTGCCTACATCCTCTTCTTTCTTCTTTCACCCGTATCCTTTTTTTTTGTTATCCTTTTTACTTTCTTTCCTGTATTTTTCGCATCCATTCGTTTGCGAAAGATATTTTCTTCCCCATTCTTAACGTATACCTGTTTCTGTTCTAAAAACTGAGAATCGCACTAGGGATGGTATTACGTAGATGTCAGTCTCTGCCGGTCGAACGATAGCTGTGAATATACGGTTCTCGCCAGACAGAACGTCTGCAGTTTCCCCGGTCAGCGCGCTGCCTGACCAGATTTCTGAGCCTGGGGTGTGAGAATTCGCTCCGTCGGACATGGCAGGCAGACGGATTGTCTACCTTTTGCAGCAACTGCGTGAGTTTTCGTCGGGATAGTCCGACGAAGTGTGAAATTGCGCCCCGCACTGCAGACGGGGTGTCTGAGATTTGAAACTGACACGCGTACATCTCGGTCAGTAGGTGGCAGTTACGACATGCGTTTAGGTGTTAAACGTATCGTTAAAGCCGGAAAGGGGAGAGCATTTCGTTCTACGAAATAAACGTTCACCTCTTTGTCTGTTTGATAGATATAACCAGAATGTTAAACTTTAATTTCATTCTGACTCTTAAATTCGCAGTAGACAGATCACTGTGCTAGATCAAATATCTGTGTTTTGGCGAAGTCGTAGTTGCTTGGCAACATTTTGCCGAGTTCTAGATTACCATTAGATTACAGTATTCTAGTTCATGGTTTAGTCTGTAGTTCTGCGTGAGGTAAATATTATATATAATAGATCTCTAGTATTTTGTGAAGTGATAAAGTGTTTAATCGCCTATTTCATTTTAAACTAGTTCTGTGTGCAGAGTGATTATTTTAATAGTTTGTTATATTCTTTAGTCGACGAGTTACAGTGGAAAGCAAGATAAATTATAAATTTCTAGCTAAATCCATTCGGCTAATAAAAATAATTCCATTTAACTGCTAATACTCAGGCGAGATACATTTTCTAAACTAACTTATAACTGCTAGATGTCTCATGAGTGTTGACGAAATATATTTATATGTATTCAGGGGCGGATCTACATTTTGGGGGCCCTGAAGCTTGAAGCCTAGGAGGGGCCCCTTTTATTTAAAAAAAAATGTGTGAGGATTGGAAAGAAATGTATTACAGAGATAAATGGACTTGGAGGACCTGAAGTTCTAGCTTTATAGTAGATCCACAACAACACACATATAAAAACTGAAGACAAATGAATGAATTTTCAAAAAAGAAACAACTCTGCTGGGAGTTGAATGCTGAACATTTGCTTGGAAGGCATATGTTCTGATCACTAAACCCCTATCCACCTTGGTATATGTGATTTTTAAAATCTTAACTATTTTAATGATTGCCTCCATCATTCAGAATTAGTTCGTTGAAGACATACCAAGAAAATTATAAGATAAGAAAACTAGCAATGACGAAAATATTTAATATTTTAATACATTTGTTAAAATACAAGTGTATCCATAAGAGATTTCTGCTCAGAAGGAAAAGTTAAACTGACCAGAACATACTACATGAAGCACATGTTACAAAATACTCTTATTTCTGTTTTTTCTAGCAACATATTCACGTACAGTTTTGTCATATGAGAACTTCCTTGCAATGTCCTTTTCTAGAGACAATATGCATAAAGAATTTAAGCGCTCTTCAGTCATGGTAGACCGAAATTTGTTTTTTTATGAAGGATAGCTTTGAAAAAGTCCTTTCTGCTTCACAGCTCGTGATGGGCATTGTAAAGTACAGCTTAAGCGGAGTAGTAATATTGGGGAACACTTCAATTAGGTGTTGCTCACAAATAAGCTGAAGAACTTCTGCGCATTGCATTTTAGATGGCGTGTTTTCTTCTGTGTTTTGGGATTTCCTAAGGTGCAAATATTCTTTGAACTGATAACATTCGTTTACAAATTTGTGGTCAATACCATCTTTGTAATACGATATTATAAGTTTAATACTGTCCTCATCAATTTCAGAATTGTTCACCAATTCTGAGAGGAACTTGAACCTTTTCGCAATCTGCTCAAATGGGTCAATCCTCTTGCGTAACTGGATTATCAAGCAGTCATAGAGTTGATATAGAACTTCTATCCTAAATTTGTCAGCTCCTCTCAAAGAAGCAATACCACTTGTTCCATCTGAAAATTTCCTTGTAACAATGCGTTTGGAAGCATCAGAATAACTTGAAGTGATATCTTCACACAAACCTTTTCCTTCTGATTCATAGCGTGCAATCCTATCGGCTGAATTTTCTCTTAATTCTTTAACAAACGAAAGTAAAGATGAAAGTAGAAGATAACCTTCAAATACATCAAAATCAGGGGTTTGGAGTTTCTTACTTGTTTAGTTGAGACGCTCCAGCACTTCTTCCCAAACGACTGTTAAAATAGCATATTCCAGCTGTACCAACTTGTATAAATTCTTTGCATCTCGTTTACATTCAGGCTTCTCTTCTGAGTCTTCAAAAATATGTTTGAGAGTTTGTAAAATACCCATATATCCATTTTTAATTGCCCGGACTGCTTCAAAGTGTGCAGACCATCTAGTTACGCTTATCCTTTTAAGAGAAAAATGTAGATTGCCCTGTGTGTTTAAAATCCCCCATCTTCGTGGAGATCCAGAAAATAAAACATACAGCTCCTGCAAAATGCCAAAATAGTCAACAACTTCAGGTACAATAGACACTGCCTTTTCTCCAACAAGGTTAAGTGAATGGGCTGCACATGGTACATAGTCTGCGTACCTGTTAATGTTTTTAAAGAGTGCTTGCAGCCCTTTCTCCGAGCCCTTCATGTTAGATGCATTATCGTAGGACTGAACATGGATATTTTCAAGTGAAAGCTTATGTTCACCCAGGACTTGTTGTATTTTGTTGAACAAGGTCGTGGATGAATGGTTTTCTATCGGTAAAAATGTTAAAAATCTCTCACAGGGTTTTCCATTATAGCAGTATCGAACCACAATTTTCATCTGGTAAACATGTGTCAGGTCAGGCGTAGAGTCAACAATAATAGAATAGTATTTGGTGTCTAGGTTGTTGATTTGATTCACAATTTCATCTTGCACATGTTTTCCCATAATTTCTATCAATTCTTCATACACGGTTTTGGATAGGTAAGTAGCATTTACTTTTTCATTTTTACATTTCTCGAGATGTTCATGTAAAAATGGGTCGAATTCTGCAATAAGTTCAATGGCCCCCATGAAGTTTCAATTATTTGGTGAGCCCTACTTCTCCTCATGACCTCTAAATGCCAAACCTCTTTCACTTAAAAACTTTATAACAGCTACAACTCTTTTCAGTACTTCAAAATAGTACTGTATGGTTTTTGTCATCAGTTCTTCAAGTTGCTGATCCACAGTATTTTTATTTGACTTTTTTGTTACCCAACACAACATCGCCCTCTTATGTTCCATGCTGCCTACATGATTCTCCAGAGTTTTCAGTACATTCATCCAGTCAGAAAACCCACCTGTTGAAAGTGATGTTTGGCATTTAGAAAAGAGTTTGCAAACAAAACAGTAAATACTGCCTTTGCTCTTTGAGTAAACTAACTAGGATCTCATCACAGTCTGGCCATTTTTCAATCTTTTTTCAAAATATTTGTTTGAGAAACCTCTGTTTTGCTCCTTGTAAACCGTGCTTGATTCGGTGTACAAGGGGCTTGACATAAGTCTTGGGCCTGACCATGAAAGACATGTCACAGAGAGCTGAAATTTTGTATAGTGTTTATTCCTTTTCAATATAGCCACCGTCTGAATTGACACACTTCTGCCATCTCTGCTTGACCTTGAAAAGACCTTGGGAGTAAAACACCCTATTTTTCAAACTAAAGCAGTCATCACATGCCAGTATAACTTCTTCATCGCTGTCAAAATGATTTCCTTTTAGCTGTTTTTTAAGATTTGGGAAAAGAAAAAAGTCTGATGGAGCCAAATCTGGAAAATATGGAGGGTGTGGAAGAATTTCAATATTCAAATCGTTGGCTGCTAGCTGCACAAGCCGTGCTTTGTGAGAGGGCGCGTTGTCTTGAAGCAAAGGAAGATTTTGAGTGCGTGTTATCCCTCGTTTCCTGGTCACAACCTTTCTTAGTTTGGTGAGAAGATCTGCATAGTACTGTCCATTTACTGTGTTGCCACGAGGCAGATAATCTTTCAACAGGACACCTTTGGCGTCCCAAAACACAGTCAGCATCATTTTTCCTGCATATTTCTGCGCTCTCGGCTTGACAGGTGTTGGGGAGCCCGAGGTTTTCCACTGCATGCTGGCAATTTAAAATTCGGTGTCATAATGGTGTACCCAAGTCTCATCTACTGTCACCATGGTCTCCAAAAAGTTTTTTGACTGACACTTTTTGAGCAACTGTTGACAGCAATTTACCCTCGTTTGCTTCTGTTCACGTGTCAACAGTCGCGGAACCCAGCATGCACACACTTTTCTCATGTTGTCTTTTGTGTAAAATTCTATAAACTGTTCTTTCAGTCAGTTTTACTCTACTAGCTATCTCCACAATTGTCATTTTTCGATCCTGGTCAATGATTTTCTTCACTCTTGTTGCATTTTCATCGTTGCACTCTGAGGCTGGTCTACCAGATCTTGGCAGATCAGCAACATTTGAGCTGCCGCACTTAAAATGTTGACACCAGTTTTTTACGGAAGTATATGAAGGACAAGAATCACGAAATACTGGTTCCATCTCCCTGTGTATTTCTGTAGGTATTTTTCCCTGAAACATCAGAAATTTAATCACAGCTCTGGCCTCCTTCTTTTCCATTGTTTTGTCAAATCTTTGGAGTAGCAGATCCGGTCAATAGGGTACATTGCGCCGTGCACCGTAGCGGGAAAACCCATTGAAGAAACAAACGCGTACTTCACACATTCAGTGCAAATATGATGAACTTTAAATGTGCCGAGTTTCATCTTCCTCCAGTGACTCCTTCATGGTCAGGCCCAAGACTTATGTCAAGCCCCTTGTATGAAAAAAATCTATGTATTGCATTAAACAATTCTGTATGAAATCATTATCAACTGTTAAGGGCCAGTTTTCGAGGTCGCTGTATTCTTTGAAATCACTGAATTTGCTTCCTGTTTCATGTTTCTGCTCAGTCTCTGCTTGTTCCGCGGTACTTTCATGTTGACCACTGTGATCGTCATCTGTATCAAACACGTCAACAGTGGGTTGAATATTGCTAGAAAGAGCTCCCACAGTTTGTGCACTATCACTGGCTTTAATGGTGTTTGCTTGGCTTGTTTCAACTGTAGGTGTTGATAAACTTGACATTGCCAAATAATTTTTTAGTTTTTGACATTTATAGATTTCGTCAGATCGCTTTTTTTTTGAGTTTGCGTTTTTGATATACCTTGTACACTTAATCTCGTTAATGGAGAGGTGGGTCGAGCACTACTCTGAGCTTTACGCTAGAGACAATACCGTTACGCCTGCAGCCCTTGATGCTGTCAATAGTCTGCCAACTATGGAGGAGCTGGATGCCGAACCAACATTAGAGGAACTCAGTAAGGCCATTGATAGCTTGGCCTCTGGCAAAGCACCAGGCAGTGATGGGATTCCTCCTGATTTAATCAAATGCTGTAAGAGCACGCTATTACATCCCCTGCATAGGATGCTGTGCCAGTGCTGGGAAGAGACAACTATTCCTCAAGACATGCGAGATGCCAAGATTGTAACACTGTATAAAAATAAAGGAGACAGAAGTGATTGCAATAACTACAGAGGCATCTCTCTTCTTAGTATTGTTGGTAAGGTTTTTGCCAAAGTCATCTTAATGCGACTACACAAGTTAGCTGAGCGCATATATCCAGAGGCACAGTGTGGATTCCGAGCTGGCAGATCAACAACAGACATGATCTTCTCTCTCCGCCAGCTTCAGGAAAAATCAAGAGAGCAGAAAAGACCATTATATATCGCCTTTATAGACCTCACAAAAGCATTCGACCTGGTTAGTAGGGATGGACTCTTTAAAATCCTCCTGAAAATAGGCTGCCCTTCTAAAATGCTGGAAATGATAAAGTCATTCCATGACGACATGAAGGGAACAGTCCAATATGCTGGAAGCACGTCACAGCCCTTTGATATACGAAGTGGCGTTAAACAAGGCTGTGTTCTGGCTCCGACTGTGGTAAAGTGGGATATTATAAATATTTATAGGGGACTTAGTGTACTGACTGAGATCAGCTGTGAAGGTATCTGTATCTAATAAGGGTAGTGTATTACAGATGACCTTACTTGCTACCACATATTTATACCTCAGTCAGAATTATTCTGGAATATTGTGATGACTACGTTGAATGTCTAGGGTATGTATATGATGAAGTGTAAGTCACAACAACAACAGACAGATAAACAATTTAATTTATTCCACCACACGTGACAACACTGTGACACTCACACACATTTAACACTCTATAAGACTATTCTTAAATGAGGCACTGGTAAATTTTCAAATATAAATATGTATTAATTACTGTCACTAATATATATGTGTCCTGATTCAAATACAAAGTGAACCAGGAATCACAATCAATTTTAATTACAAGCATAGGCTTATCTTTCGTGATGGCGGCAGGAAAAGACTCCTCTGCTCGATTGCTCCCCTGTGTTCTGGAGACACCTCACTGTTTGCTATATGGACCAAGGAGTATGCTGTCCGCCTCTGGATTCAGCAAAGCTCTGACCAGGTGCTGCTCAATAACTTTAGGACCACAGTCCCTGAAACAAGAAGGTTGTACCTCCTATTTCAGAACTAACTTATACTCTATTTCTACACTGAGCACAATACATAACAAACACTGAGTTCAGAGCGGTAGGCCAACTGCTATCTTCATCTGAAACAATTTTCACCAGTATATTCCTCCATAATGGTTACTATGCCTCTGCAATTCCAGCATTATTTCTTTCTAGTCAATAAAATAGGTGTCAGTGTACTGTTTGGCAATTCCATGTAGTTTTACTTTCCTCCGACACCTTCTGTTCAGGTTGGAGCACTATATAGGCTTCACCTCATGTTCGCTACTGAACCACACATATATACAGACATAAATTATCAATTTACATTCAATTTTCATTAAAAAGATATCAAATATTTCAAGCTTACCACAATTCATGGAAATAATACAGAATTACGTTGACTGGCACTGAATATAGCACAATTTCGATCTGCCGATGTCCCAGGCTTTTATTTAGAAAAATATGCACTGGTGCTCAACGCATTGGTTCTGTAGTAAGTTTATTTGCAAATGTGGTGGTGACCTGACGCCTCTAATTGACTATATTGGCAGGTCTAACCAATCGTGCCATGTTTACACAGCTTTTCAAAAAAAATACTCCTACTCACGTTTCCCCTGACAACACAAGATAGTATTTATAGCCCGACTAATCGTGTTTAGCCTTACATTTCTTGCGCTCCAATCAAATCGGATTTAACATGGAGACCCATTTCCCGTACAATGGTGGGGTGAAAATCTGCCACTGAGCGATTCTGATTTAGGTGTTGTCTGACATCCCTCACTATTTCTTTTGGCTATAATTTGGTAATAGGCTTTATATTTACGTTTTAATTTATATATGTGGATTAGAATTTCTCACGACACCGACCCTCTTCGGAATCTTCTTTGCCTTACTCTTGAAACATGCATTCAGAGATGCAACTGAAGGAATATGCCTTCACACTATGTCAGATGGCCGTCTGTTTAATCTTTCAAGGCTGAAGGCAAAGACAAAAATCAGAAGGATCACTATAAGAGACTTGTTGTTCGCTGATGATGCTGCAGTCGTCACTCAAAGCCAACAGGAGCTTCAGAGCTTGATGAATCGCTTTACTAAAGCATGCAAGGACTTTGGCCTCACAATAAGTCTAAAGAAAACGAATGTGCTGAGTCAGGATGTGGGTGCTGCACCAGTTATCACTATCGATAACTATGAATTGGCAGTGGTGCACCACTTCACATACCTAGGGTCTATCATCAATGATAAACTCTCACTGGATACAGAAATCGACAGCATCATTGGCAAAGCTGCAGCTACCTTTGCCCGCCCCACATCGCGTGTTTGGGGAAACTCTAAACTCACAATGAAGACCAAAGTTGCGGTATATAATGCCTGCGTCACCAGCACACTCCTATATGGCAGCGAGACCTGGACGACCTATGCTAAGCAAGAAAGAAGGCTCAATACCTTCCATTTGCGGTGTCTACGCCGCATGCTCGGCATCTCGTGGAAAGATAAAGTGACAAATGTAGAGGTGTTGTCACGTGCTGGCCTTCAAAGTATGTATACGCTGCTTAGACAGCGCAAACTTCGCTGGCTTGGCCATGTTCGCCGCATGGAAGATGGTCGCATCCCAAAAGATATCTTCTACGGACAATTAGCAGATGGCAAGAGAACAGTTGGGCGACCACAGCTGAGGTTCAAAGATGTGTGCAAGAGAGATATGAGGGCACTGGACATGGATCCAGCAACATGGGAGGATGAAGCTGCCGATCGCACAAAGTGGCGATGCTATTTACGGCACCACCTCAGATTGGGCGAAGAGAGGCTCACACAAGAAGCAGAGGTGAGGAGAAAACGTCGAAAGGAGCACCAGGAAAATAAGCAGTTGAGGGCTGTCACCTCAGGGGCGCATTCCCATAGTCAGTTATGACTGAAGGGGCTATTATTATTATTATTAGTACACTTAAGTACTTTCGTGAACTCATTGTTATTCCTCTAGGGTCTTGACCTCTGTTAAAAAGGGGGGAAAAATTACATTAGCCACAGCAGAACAGCCAACTTACCGTGACAGTCCACCTTTACAACATCTGTGCTACTGACTCTCAAACTTTGGGATTGTTGAAATACACTTGTATATACAACAAAATATTAATCAATTTGAGTCGTACAACTCTTGTCGCATGCTTTGAAAGGAAAAAAATGTAGGTCTACTTTCTGAGAAAGCGTTTTTTTTTTTTCGTTTACGGCTAGCCTACATGATACTTTAATAACCTTTTAATTTTAACTATTATTTTGTATTTAATTACACTATATTTTTAATATTATTATTTAAAAAAAACCCATTTTCATACAGTAGACCCAAGATTTTTAATCAATGTGGACTAAAGTCGCTTTTGGGGCCCCTCCGGGATTGGGGGCCCTGAAGCTTAAGCTTCATTAGTTTCATAGTAGATCCGCCACTGTATGTATTTCAAATTCATGATGATTGATTTTATAATATAACTTATTTCACGGGAAGTGTTAAATGATAAGCTCTACGCTTGCAGTTTAAAATATAAGTTATATCCTTATACATAGTATGTATAATTATTTTATATGTGCTTTTTCCATTTTATGCAGTGAATACTGGGGTGATCCAAACTTGCCGGCGTTTAGTAGTAAAGAGTCATACTTGTGAGAAGAATAGACATTTCCTATCTTTAACCACGTGGGTTGTTTCAAGTAACACTGGTCTGACAGTGCATGTGCCATCAGAGATAGACAGTAATACCAATCCCACTAACGGTTTTCTAAAGACTAAATGTTTATACTGGGCCTTTGAGCCAGACTTTATTTCTTCACAATAAACTCAAATATACATGCTGCCGGGCGGCGAGAATAATTACAAGAAATAACATTAATATTTCCGACAAGTATTGAAAGAGTGTATAGTGAACCAAGACTATCTGTTAAAAGAAGTTGTCCACTGGTCAGCTTTTCCCAAATGAAGGAAACCCTCGTGTTTTGACTCTGTGTGCCCGTTAAAACTTGCTTACCCTAACTGATCTAAGTGACATGAACAGTAATCTAAAAACATAACTGGTGAAGTGAATGCTCCCCGAAAAACAGTGGAAGAAACCTGTAATTGTAGAGCTGGGATTCGCTTTATCCAAAGAATACAGATTCACTGTAGAGAATTGTCCTAAGGTTGCGCCAGACGGTGAACAACATCAAGTTTTTTTAGGTAAGCACGTGTGCCAGGGTACCCTGATGAAAGAACCGAGTGAAAGTGGACTGAGTGAGTTTTTTGATAACTATTGATTCACCCACTTTATAATCTCCTTACGGAAGATTGGCTGCTTGATTAAATTGTTCCTTTTGAAGGACAATATTAGACCCTAATCATATGTATTTATGACTCTTTGGGCCATCATCTGTCTCATAACGGGGCTGTGGGCTAAAGCTAGAGTTAATATCATAACGGGGCTATCATCCTTGTAGCATTCTCTTGAGATTTTATGACTATTTGTATATGTTTTGATGTAAATTCTATGTGTTGTGAAGAAATTTTAAATGATAATTAAAATTTCCCTTGGAATTAATCAGCGTGTTGGTCAGCTCGTTCTAGAATATTTATATAAGTATTGTTATAGGTTTCCCACGTCTGTGTGTTTAACTGTCGTCACGTGTATGTGCGTGCCCGTGAGTAGATAGAAATATAGGTAAAATATATATATGTGTTTAGACTGTCTGACGCTGTAAAGCTGTCGTAGAAGATAGGTGCGAGAGTGAAGAATTTTTTTCGCTTTCAGAGACAGCCTCTATATCACATTCTATCATCTCACTCGTGGAATCTATTTCTTTTACTAACTCTCACTGTGTCTATCACCTATTCTAATCTATTCAGAAGGGACCAACCCAAGTCTTAATTCTCCTATCTAAAATCTACGACAATATATATATATATATATATATATATATATATATATATATATATATATATATATATATATATATATATATATATATATATATATATATACGTTAATATCTTGTAATACGCACGTTAAAAAATGCAGACTAAATTAACTGTAGTGTTGGTTAAAATTATATTTACTTGCGCTGGTATAAACTTTTAAATGTTCTTTTTTTCTGTGTGGAGAAAACAAATGCAAACGCATTTAGTAAGTTTGGGATAAGGTTGGGCCCTGTCTCGTGCTGGGACGCCGCACATGAAAGGGAAGATATGTGTACAATCTTGATTAATTAAACACTAAAAAAAATAAGGGGGAAGGGGTAGGAGATTTTTGACGTAATGAGCAGGAATCAGGTCATCCTCTGAGGTGGAATAAAATGAGTAATGAGTAGAATAAGCTTATCCTCTGAGCTTGAGTCGACACGGGAACAGATTAATGAATATGAATAAGATCAGCATTACATTCTACTTTTACTTTCTCTATAGAGCATGGGGTAATTAATTAGCTGTGAGTGTGCCCCTTGCTAGAAGCACGCGCCGAAATACTTTACATGCTCTTGCAGCAAATTACGGTAACAACTTGTTTTACATTGTAAGGTTGGCAGTCTAATGCCTCTTAGGACATGCTGAGGAAACAGGGGTTCTACTCTTCCTTAAACTACCTAAAGCTCCGGAAACTAATGTGGCAGACTTAGGGTGTCATAAAGAAGAACACTAGAGAGGGAGTAAATTAAAGCTGGCAAGATCTGACACGAAATGGGCTAGCTCACACAAGACAGTTTCAAATAAAGGAAATGTTACTCATCTTCTTACAGTCCACAAAATAGAAGAAAGAGTTAAAAAGATTTTCCAACATTGTAAGCAAGATTCAGTTTGCCTCAAGGCAACAGTGGACTCAAAAAGTTAGAAGTAAAGTAAGTAAGCAAGATAAAATAGATGGCTCAGGATCGTTTCCCTGTTAACGCTCATTTTCCCCATTGCTGTGATTTACACATGGTTTTGGGCTCAGATCCCCTGAGATTTATTTCACGAATTTACTACGGCGATTCGTGTGCTTGCTATTTATTACTGTGCATTTTGATTAGTTTACACTGTATTTCTTGTACTGTTTAATTGCGTCTTGCCAGTGACGAAGACTTTATCATGCTGTTGTTCCTTATCTAGACTTTCCTACTACCGATTTTGTTCGCCTTATCGAGGACCAAGTTAAAGTATGTCACGTGATTCGGTTAATTTCAAATATTTAAGACCAACAATTAGACTCAGTCTAAAGATTATTTCTCTTATATATATATATATATATATATATTAGTCCGGCCTACACTTTATGAGAATCACTGTTTTTCGAGTATGAGCAATGCTCACATTGGCTGTAAATGAACTATTGGAGTCCGCTGAGACATCTAAAGAAGGCCCGACGATTTCCATTCACTAAGAGTTAATTCATATATTTTATGAGAAGGGTGAATTCTGTTTTAAGCTGCTGTAACATTGCACTCAGGGTTTGCTGTTTATTGATGGAAAACTGACAAAGAGATGATGCATGATTAGTTTGCGAAGGAGTGTTTCCAGTGAGAATCGGGCATTAGACAATATTTATTCTATAGAGGAAAGTCTGTCTGTCTGTCTGTCTGTCTGTCTGTCTGTCTGTCTGTCTGTCTGTCTGTCTGTCTGTCTGTCTGTCTACCCTCTACTGTTCTGTTCCATTCTGTCTTGTCCCGAACCTTCCCGTCAGTTTTAATACGTGTCTGCTGACTGGGTATGCGTCATGATGCGTCTGTCAGTCTATTGTATCTAGTCTATCACGCCCCACAATGTCCCGCCCTGTTTGTCTGTATATGTGTCTGTCTGAGTATGTGAGTCTATCACGTTTATGTTTTAGGATGAACACTATTTGCCCTTTTTATGTTAGAAAAGTTAATAATTTTTTCGTCAAACTTAAAATTACTATTCTCTCTCTCTCTCTTCGCTCTCTCTCTCTCTCTCTCTATGTGTGTCTCTCGTTCGCTTTCGCGTTCTCTCTCTCTTCACACACACACACACACACACACACACACACACACACACACACACACACACACACACACACACACACACACACACACACACACACACACACACACACTCACACACTCACACACACACACAGAGACACACACACACTTTTTTCAGGTTATTTTCAGTTTCGTCTCTTTAATGTACACGACAAAAGAAATGAAAATAAATAATAGGCAGACGGACTCGATGAAGATCAATGATCAAGTCATTGAAGAAGTAGAAAGCTTTACACATCTGGGGAGTAACATTGACAAAGGAGGGGGAACAGCTGGTGACGTCTGCTCAAAGATAAATAAAGCCAGATGCGCTTTAATGCCCTTCGACCAATATGGAACTCCTCAGCTATATCCACAGAGAACCAAATTAGAATCTTTAACTCAAATGTGAAGTCAGTCTTGCTGTATGGCTCAGAGACATGGTATGTATCAAAGAGTATCACCTCCAAGCTACAGACATTTGTAAATAGATGTCTCCGACGGATCCTCCGTATAAGATGTCCAGATGTAATAATAAATATACAGCTAAGGAAAATATGTGGACAACAGCCAATACAAACAGAAATTAAGGTAAGAAAGTGGGGATGGATAGGAAATACACACAAAAGAGAAAAATCAAGCATAGCCAGAGTTGCCTTTGACTGGAACCCACAGGTGAAAAGAAGAGTGGGGAGGCCAAAGAGAACTTGTAGAAGAACTGTTGAAGAGTAGGCTAGGGAAATTGGAATGACTTGGGCACAGATGATAAAGACAGCCCAGAATAGAAATCGATGGGGAGCAACTGTTTCTGCCCTATGTTCCACAGGGAACGAAAAGGAATGATGATGAATGTATATGACACTAAGAATGTAGCTGGCACTCAAATAAGAAGCGTACTTCAAAACAAGTCACGTGGTTTCACAATAGCTTTTTCTGTAGCAATTCACAACACTTTTTGAGGTTGCTTGTCTGTGCACAACCCATCATGGCTGGCCTTTCCCCCGTTATTTTTAGCATCAAGAAGTGAGCCTATTATACACTGACTAACAAAAAAAAACTTTTTTTTTCTTTCTCTAACATTTCTATGTTTTTCTGGTCAATTTTAATGCGCTGTTTTTAAATCTGCAAACCGTTTTTCTCTATCAGGTCGGGATCTCTAGAAATACGCAATTGAAGTTTTTTAACAAGGCATAAAGTATTATAACATCATTCATACAAGAAGTGTAACAGTTATGTAGGCTTGAATTTCTTTGCAGTCGACTTTCGTCGGTGAATGGCATGTGGTACATCGCGATGAAGCATCCAACAATAATCGGCAAGCATGGTCACACTCCACCGTCCTTGATAGCGTGATTCCATTACGGCGATATCTTGATGGAATCGTTCTCCATGTTCATCGCTGACTTCGCCAAGTTTGTCAGGGAAAAAGTCAAGATGCGAATCAAGCAAATGGATTTTGAGGGACATGTTACAGCCCATAATTCTGTATGCATCTATGCACTGCTTAACAATATGCACATAGTCGACAGATTTGTGATTTCACAGAAAGTTATCGACGATCGATTTGAATGCCATCCATGCGCGAAGTTCACTACCATGTAACAAGTTCTCGAATTGTTTGTCTGCAATAACTTTCCTAATCTGAGGTCCTACAAAGATACCTTCCTTTATCTTTGCATCGCTAACTTGCGGAAACTTTTCTCGAAGATAAGTGAAAGCTTTTCTCGTTTTATCTAACGCTTTTACGAAATTCTTCATGAGCCCCAACTTTATATGTAACGGTGGTAAAATGATGCCGTCTTTGTTAACTAATGGCTCATGTATTACATTTTTATGCCAGAGCTGCATACGATCCCTGATAGGCCACACCTTTCTTGCATAATGTTCCTGTCTGTTGCGGCTGTCCCATTCACATAGGAAGCAACAAAATTTAGTATACCCAGTCTGCATGCCCGTGAGAATTGCAATGACCTTTAGGTCTCCACAAATCCGCCATTGGTAGTCATTGTACTTTATTTTTTGCCAAAAGTATAGCCATATTGTCATAAGTTTCTTTCATATGAACAGAGTAGGCGACTGGAATTGATGAAAATAAATTTCCGTTATGCAATAACACGGCTTTTAGACTAGTCTTGGAAGAATCGATGAAAAGTCGCCATTCGTTGACTATGTGCTCACGACCGAGGTGCACCATTAGACCGTTTACATCTTTGCAATAGCAAATGCCATCATCCATCTCAAAGTATTGAACAAGTTCTCTGTGTCTATGACGAAATTTAGATATCGGAGTATTGGGCGCTAAAAGATTCCATTCTTTGAGTCGCGAACCGAGTAATTCCGCTTGTCCTTTGGTAAGAGCGAGATCACGTATTAGATCTGAAAGTTCTGAATGGTTAATTAAGTGAACACCATCAATCACCGGTATATAATCCGAGTCAGAATTAGTTTCTAAAGCAGGTAAACTATCACTTTCTGATGGTTCATTCACGTCCAACGGATATTGTTATGGTGGAACTGGGATCGGACACGTGATTGGATCATGAGGCACTGGTTTCGATACCGATTCTACAACTTCTAGAAGCCATATTTCGCTCAGAATTATTTCAAAATACAGTAACTATTTGAAAAATAGCGTAACATATGTCATGCATCTTTTAGCAGTATAAAAAGTAGAATTATTTTGCATTTTATTAATTTTTAATAAGTTATATAGTAAAAATGAAACGGAGCAAATAACGGTTTCCCAAAAATATATTTATTCACAAATATCTTAAGAACCCGACGTGATAGAGATAAACGGATTTCAGATTTGAAATCAGCGCAAGAAACTGACCTAAGAACACTTATTCTTATATAAGAAAGAAAAATGTTGTTTGTCAGTGTTATTTGCTTCCTTTCTACTATCTTCTAATTATTGGTTTCTGATAACGGCAAAGGTTTATTCGAAGACAAACGACATGCCCATCTTGCCCTTAACTTTCCTTGATGTTCGAGAAAGGTCTGCCGCAATTTTCCTATCTTTCTTGGTTCGTCTCGACCTCAATCATATCCAAATATAACCTATAGATCAGGGATTCTTAATATATTTTGTGTCATGGGTCCCTTTGATTGACCGGTTAAGGATACGGACCCCTTTGATTGCCCGATGAAGGATACGGACGACATTTATTCTTGGGTGAAGGCTACGAACCCCTTTAATTGTCCAGTGAAGGCTACGGGTCCTTTTGATTGTCTGGTGAAGGTTACGGATCATTATCACTGTCCAGTGAAGGTTACGGATCCTTTTGATTGTCCAGTGAAGGCTACGGATCCTTTTGATTGTCCAGTAAAGGCTACGGATCCTTTTGATTGTCCAGTGAAGGCTACGGATCCTTTTGATTGTCTGGTAAAGACTACGGATCCTTTTGATTGTCTGGTAAAGGCTACGGATCCTTTTGATTGTCCAGTGAAGGCTACGGATCCTTTTGATTGTCTGGTAAAGGCTACGGATCCTTTTGATTGTCCGGTGAAGGCTACGGATCCTTTTGATTGTCCAGTGAAGGCTACGGATCCTTTTGATTGTCCGGTGAAGGCTACGGATCTTTTTGATTGTCTGGTGAAGGCTACGGATCCTTTTGATTGTCCCGTGAAGGCTACGGATCCTTTTGATTGTCCAGTGAAGGCTACGGATCCTTTTCATTGTCCGGTGAAGGCTGCGGATCCTTTTGATTGTCTGGTGAAGGCTTCGGATCCTTTTGATTGTCCAGTGAAGACTACGGATCCTTTTGATTGTCCGGTGAAGGCTACGGATCTTTTTCTTTGTCCGGTGAAGGCTATGGATCTTTTTGATTGTCTAGTGAAGGCTACGGATCCTTTTGATTGTCCAGTGAAGGCTACGGATACTTTTGACTGTCTAGTGAAGGCTACGGATCCTGTTGATTGTCACGTGAAGATTACGGATCCTTTTCTTTGTCCGATGAAGCCTACGGATCCTTTTGATTGTCTAGTGAAGGCTACGGATCCTTTTGATTGTCCAATGAAGGCTAAGGATCCTTTTGATTGTCCGGTGAAGGCTACGGATCCTTTTCTTTGTCCGGTGAAGGCTACGGATCTTTTTCTTTGTCAGATGAAGGCTACGGATCCTTTTCTTTGTCCGGTGAAGGCTACGGATCCTTTTCTTTGTCCGGTGAAGGCTACGGATCTTTTTCTTTGTCAGATGAAGGCTACGGATCCTTTTCTTTGTCCGGCGAAGGCTACGGATCCTTTTCTTTGTCCGATGAAGGCTACGGATCCTTTTGATTGTCCGGTGAAGGCTACGGATCCTTTTGATTGTCCGATGAAGGCTACGAATCCTTTTGATTGTCCGGTGAAGGCTACGGACCCTTTTCTTTGTCCGGTGAAGGCTACGGATCCTTTTGATTGTCTAGTGAAGGCTACGGACTCCCTCGATTGAATGGTAAAGGCTTTGGACCCCTTTGATTGTCAGATGAAGGCTACGGACCCACTTGAATGATGGGTTAAGGATATGGACCCCTTTCATTGACCGGTAAATGCTAGGGCCACTTTAATGGACCAGTGAAGATTATCGCCCCCTTTGACTGTCCAGTAAAGGCTACAGACCCCTTTATTTATTCAGTGAAGACTATGGACCCTTTCTTAGAACAAATATACATAAAAACATAATTAAAATATGGGCACACAATTAATACATTTTTACACACACAAAAACCGTTAAGCTTACGTATAGTTATAATGAGATACAAAAACAATACGTAAAAAAGAATATATGTCTTTAAATGCAAGGATCTATGATAATTTTCCGAGTTAACATTTTTGGTGAGAGTAAAATTCAAATGTTTAGGTCATGTACACAGATACCTTAGATTCAATTCATGATCCCCCAAGGAGTCCGTGACCCACAAGTTAAGAAACCTTGGTCTAGACCTTAATAAATTCCAGATATAACCTTCATATCATGCCCTTGTTTTCATGCCTTAACTAATTCTCCATTTCATTTCACAATTCCAAAAAAGTCTGCCCCAGCCGAAGAACTCCGTGACTTAACGCGTCAGACCGATGCTATTTTCTGTGCCACTAATCCACGCCACCTCACGCTTGGCAAGGAATCACGGATATGTTTTCCGGAATATCTTATCAGACTATCGCGAGGAACCTGTGCCGATGTCAGACTATCTCATCGAAGATGTTGAGTAAGGAAAATTGATCAAAATACGGCGGGCTCTTATCTTGTAGGTGGGCGAGGAAATTATCGGTTTATGAGGTTAAAAGCACGCACGCACGCACGCACGCACGCACGCACGCACGCACACACACACACACACATGCGTACACATTATTATAGTATTCGTACTGATTGACAAAATAATATTTGCATCTCAAGACTTGTAATCACCTATATACTATAATGTCTTAACTGAAACAATGAAAAAATAATGCTAGATTTTCCGGAAAATATGAAAAAGGCAAGCACTGCGTCGTGAAAGCTAAGATGAACACCCATTAAAAGAAGGCGCATGCCTTGCCAACTTTTCATGGTGCATTGGCCATTGACTGTAAGTCATGATAAGTGAATACAAAGATCCAATAAAGTTGAATTGGAATGACAAGGCATGAAATGACCACATGAGAACAAATACCACCATCAGGGCATGTAGCAGAAGGAACATAACATTATTATTTCGTCCATCATATTTTGGCGGGTTACTTGCTCGTATGTAGAATGTTTACAGCCTGACGTTACAGGCACAATTAATATGTAATTTATTTACTGATTGACGTTGCAGACACAATTAATACTTACGTACTTGGTCGTTCCCCTTCTACCGTGAAGTGCAGAGGTTTGGAAGAGAGAGCGCCAGACTATCCTATCGTCTGTCTTCCTCTTGGCCTGGTTCCATTCTAGTCCTCGGTCCTTCAAAGATTGTCTAGTGTTGTCCTCCCAGCGGACTCTGGGTCGTCCTGGAGGTCTGGATCCCCGGCTCTTAGTTTCCCATGCTTTTCGTGGTAGCCGATCTTCTCCCATTCTGCAGACATGGCCAAACCATCATAGTTACGACTGTTCTACTTGAGTCTGCAGGGGGTGCACAATTAATATGTAGTATATTTAAAGATTGACGTTGCAGACATTAATTAATATATAGTGTATTTACTGATTGAAGTTACACACAAAATTAATATGTAGTTTATTGACTGACTGACATTACATACAACATTAATATGTAGTATATTTACAGACTGACGTTACACACAAAATTTAAATGTAGAATATTTACTGACTGACGTTACTTAAAAAAATGTAGTATATTTACTGACTGACGTTATACACAAAATTAATATGTAGTAAATTTACAGACTGATGTTACAGACACAATTAACATGCAGTATATTTACTGACTGACGTTACTCAGAAAATTAAAATGTATATTTACTGACTGACATTAAACACAAAATTAAAATGTAGTATATTTACTGACTGACATTAAACACAAAATTAAAATGTAGTATATTTACTGGGTGTCTCGAGTGCTTCCCCCGGGGTCTATGAAGAGACAAAGAAAGAATAGACTACTGCACCCTCAGGCAAAGTCGTACAAGGCGACTATGAAGGGTTTCTGCATGTGGACTGGCAACCTCATCATATAAATATATTGCCACAGAAACCACCGCTGCAGGTACATGTGAATACTTGACGCAAGCTTCTTGCAAGTGGACCAACTACACTGGTGGCTCTGTGCTGTGTAAAGAGCGCAAAGGAAAATGATGATGGTGATGATGATGATGGTGATGATGGTTATGGTGATGATGGTGATGATGATGATGATGGTGATGATGATGATGATGATGATGATGATGATGATGATGATGATGATGATGATGATGATGATGATGATGATGATGATGATGATGATGATGATGATGATGATGATGATGATGATGATGATGATGATGATGATGATGATGAAATTAACTTCATGTCGTTACAGAAACAACTGATGTGTTTGACTTAACAGACTAAATTAATAATCAGTAAAACAAAAATGTGGATAGCAGATAATCATAACACATGTGTTATACGATGCCCCGAGCAGTTCGGAGGGGTCTCTGAGAAATGAAAGAATTGGGCTACTGTCACCTCAGGCATGTCGTACAGGACGACTAATGTGCCGTTGTGCGTGGGGATGGCAACTACATCAGGTAACACAAATTGCAACAGAAACCATTTCTGTCTCCAGTTCTCTTCTCTGTGTGTTCCTTGGTCTTCCTCTGCCTCTCTTATCCTGGGGATTCCAGATTCCAGAACAAGGACTGCCTTGTAAAGCTATCAGCAGGTTTACTCAGTGTACAGAAAGCACTGTTGCAGGAGCATGTTTTTTTCAATAAAGGGTCAACAGCAGTGGTGGCTCCATGCTCCGGTTGAAGCATAAAAAGAAGCTGAATGAATTAATTTAAATAATACAATCTGTACTGTCAACTCTCTCCACATGTAAGCCTACCTTGCCGTGGTTGGAGAGCTTGAGCGCCCCAATGATCCCGGGAGCTATGCCGGCGGGAGTTTTACTCCTGGCAGGGTCACTTAAGCCGGACAGGTCCTGGGTGAGGGGCCAGACTAAATGGGCTGAGGAGTGGGTGGAACCCTATAGGTGTAGATGCAGAACCCACCGGCGAGTGGTACATGCTCTGGTCTGCACCAATCCACCCCCACTTCATGGGTTAAATGCTTTCTTGCCTCATTCTTCACTGTTTGTCGTCTATCGGGAGTAGTTTGGGTACCCCTTACAGTGTAGGCGCAGTACCCACCGGCGAGTGGACCATGCTCTGGCCAGCACCAACCCAAACCCCAGGCATGGGTTAAAATCCCGGGTAGATGAAGCTCGTAAGCCTTGGAAGGCAGTTCGTCTAGGAGAAGGAAAACTCTGATCTCAAACCACCTGCTGCCTTGCAGGTAGGCTGGGGACAGTCAAGGGCTAAGGAACGCAACCCTACAGAAACGCTTGTTGAAATCGGATGCACTGGGCTACATGCTCAACGAAACAGTGCAACGTACTTCGCCAAATGAAGATGTCACGAATACAATTTAAGCATTGTGGTGCTCGTCCTGTGGAGTCCCGCCAGGCGGCGAGAGTGCCGGACCCCACCTCGAAGGGGTCCAACCAATACTACTGGTGGTCACCTTCCCCTGAATTGTGGAGTCAAGGTACAGAGGGAAAGGGCAAAAGCTATTGACCAAACACCAAGAACACTCAACATTCTGCAGTGGAATGCAGAAGGAGTTCTGAACAAAAAAGTCCCCCTAAAAAACCGCCTTTATGAGGATCAAATAGATGTGGCTTGCATCCAAGAAACGCATCTCAACAGCAACCACAGATTCTCAATAAGAGGATACCAGGCTTTCCGACTCGATCGAGAAGGACACAAAGGAGGTGTGCTATTACTTACCCGAAACTCAATACCAAGTAGCGAGGTATCTGTGAACTTCAACGACCAATCGGAAATTTTAGGGGTTGACATTAAAATAAAGGACACGAACATGCGTATCTACAATTTGTATGGCCCACCGAGCAAAGACCTGTCACTTGAAAGTATGGAAATAAAGAGCTCAAACTGCATTGTGGTCGGAGACTTCAACAGCCACTCGGAAAGATGGGGATATCTGGATACAGACAGTAGAGGAGAGGAAGTGGAGGACTGGGAGATAGACACAAATCTTCACCTTATCAACAGGCCAGATGATAAACCCAGTTTCTACTCTAGAAGATGGCACACCACTTCCACTCCAGACCTAGCTTTTGCCACAGGGGACATATTTCACAAAATTGACCGACAGGTACTTGGCCAGCTAGCAGGCAGCGACCACAGACCAATAAAGCTAGTGGTTAATATGGAGTATGTTCCCCATGAAGTGAAACCATTGCCCCGATGGAATTACAAAAGAGCTGACTGGGACAGTTTTGCAGTGCTGACTGACAGCCTTTGCGAAACCATCAACACACGAAACAACAGCATGAAAAATATGGTTGAAAGCTTTAATAGAGCAATACTTCAAGCAGCTATTGAGACTATTCCGAGAGGGGCAAGAAAAAACTATAAACCATACTGGAATGAAGATCTGCAAAAACTTGAAGATGAGGTAGCACAAGCCAGAGACAAGGCAGAAACAGAACAAACAACTGAGGCAAACATCTTGCTCAAAGCAACCACTGCAAAGTACAGAAGAACATTAAACCAAACAACACGAGACTGCTGGAAGCAAACAACAGAAAATCTCAACCTAGATAAAGAAGGGAACAAGCTGTGGAAACTAGTTAGAGCTTTGCACAACGAAGAACCTTACAAAAATCACATCACAATCAAACAAGGTGAAAATATGCTCTCGGGAAAAAAAGCTGCAAATGCACTCATGGAACACTATGCTGGTGCAAACCACATTGATGTCCCTATAGACAGAAGAAAGGCCATCATTGATGAACAAAGGAATCATGATAACAAAAAGCTTGCACCAGAAGAACACATGATGGCAAAGTTAACAATGCAAGAATTAGAAGAGGCAATGAGGGCGCTAAAGAAAAAGAAGTCACCCGGAAAAGATGGGATAACCAATGAAATGCTAACCGGCCTAGGAACAAAGGCAAAAAAGAAGCTTCTGGCCATCCTAAACTGCAGCTGGAAAAGAGGAATAGTACCACAGGCATGGAAAGATGCCATACTGATTCCAATACCTAAGAAAGACAAAGTTCAGACAGAACCAAATGGCTACAGACCTATCAGTCTACTTAGTTGTGTTGGAAAATTGATGGAGCGCATAATAAATACTCGACTTATGTGGCATCTAGAAGAAAAACATCTCTTAGCCCCACAGCAAGCAGGATTCAGGAAACACAGATCCACTGAAGACCAGATCACTTATATAACTCAGAAAATTGAGGATGCTTTCCAAGAAAAAAAGCACACACTGGTGGTTTGGGTGGACCTAGAAAAAGCATTTGACAAAGTGTGGAAAAATGGACTGAAAGTCAAGCTGCAAAGAAGTGAAGTGTGTGGGAGAATGTTCAAATGGATCAGCCACTATCTTGAAAATAGAACGGCCAGAGTCCAACTACAAGAACAGACCAGTAGGAAGATGGTATTGGAGCAGGGTGTTCCCCAAGGGGGAGTCCTGTCACCCACATTGTTCCTCACATATATAAATGACATATCAGAGAATATTCCAAGAAGAACCCACAATGCCTCCTTTGCAGACGACTTAGCCCTGTGGATCTCAGAGGAATATATCTCTACGGCAAGCATTCGGATGCAGCAAGCCCTAACATCACTGGAGGAGTGGGCCAAGGCATGGCTAGTAAAGATAAATGAGGAGAAAACATCATTCACAGTGTTTTCTCTCTCTAACAAACCACAGATCTCCAAATTGGTGCTAAATGGGAAAAATCTACATCTGGATGAAAACCCAAACTACCTAAGCATTACCTTTGATCGCCGCTTGACTTGGAAAACCTAGATTGAGAAAAACAGGACAAGAGCAAGGCAGAGAATGGCAATCATGAAAAAACTTGCTGGCACGGTTTGGGGAGCAGACGAGAGAGTACTAAAGAATCTATATACTGGGCGAGTGAGACCAGTCTTAGAATATGGCATTGCAGCATGGTCAACGGCAGCCAAGTCGAACTTTGACAAAATAAACAGAACCCAAAACCAAGCAATGAGAATCATAACTGGGGGCATGAAATCAACACAAATAAAAGAGTTGGAAAAGATTACTCACCTCCAGCCTATGGAGGATAGAAGAGATAGCAGAGCCCAGCAACAAGCCGAGAAATTCAGGAGGCTGATAGATCACCCAATGCACCAGAGGATAAATGGACTTGGAAGGGGAAGACTGAAGCGAAGCAACTTTGTAGAGACAGTAAAAACAAAGATGAGAGCAGACCCCATAAATGCAATATCAACAGCTACGCCAATATGTACTGCACACAAGCTACCAATTTGGAAACAACAGTGCTTCCCTGAAATGATAGAAAATGTTCCTAGTATTCAGAGAAAGAACAGTCAAACTGAAACAGAAAGGAGAGTCCTAACCACAAAATATATAGAGAAACATTACCCAAGCAACACCTGGATCCATGCGTACACAGATGGATCAGCAACTAATGCAACAGAAGATGGGGGTGGAGGAGTCTTCCTGAGCTTAAGCAATGGCACACAAAAAAAGATAGCAGTCGCAACAGGGAAATTTTCAACTAACTTCAGAGCAGAGGCAGAGGCCATAAAAACTGCATCAGAAATTCTAATGACAGAAAAAATCTCAGAGAGACCAGTAGTTATCTTCTCAGATGCGCTGTCAGTGATTGCAACACTGAAAAGTCAAATAAATGCTGAACTGGATGACCTAAGAGTAACACTTCACAGACTATGTCAGCAATACAAAAGAGTTGTGATACAGTGGATCCCTTCTCACTGCAACATCCCTGGAAATGAAGAGGCTGACAGATTGGCAAAGGAAGGGGGAAAACTTCCCCAGCTGGACACAAATATAACCTATGAGGAGTCCAAGAGTTTTATCAAGCGCAGATACAGGCACAAGTGGGAAGAAGAGCATCCAGGCCACACAAAAAATGATCCGTATTACCAGCTCAGCAGAAGTGAACAAGTGGTAATCTTCAGACTTCGCACTGGTCATAACAGATTGAGATACCATCTGTTCAACAAATTAAAGATAGGAACTACGGATGAGTGTGACTGTGGCACTGGTAAAATGACTGCCGAACACCTGCTTCAGAGGTGCCCAACATATGAGGAGAGGAGAAGATGCATATGGCCATCACCAGTACCATTCCTGGAGAAGATCTACGGAGATATCAACAGCCTCAGGCTGACCACCGCTTTCTTTGAACTTATTCAAGTTGACATCTGAGGGTGAACGAAGAAGAAGAAGAAGAAGTACTGTCAACTCATTATCAATTATTAGCAATTTGCACTATTTCTCATCTCGACTCACTGGGAACTCATCTGAAATATCCACCTCTGAAATTTAAGAAAAATTCCTGAACCTCTATACTTCAAACCAACTTGTTGTAGGAAAAAACAATTATTTATTCCTTTTGTGTCCGATAGGTCCTAATGGAGCATAGGGTATCAACAAATTCAACTCAAAACTTCTCTTATAGTGTCATCCATTCAAAGTATCTCCAAATCTTCTATATCCCGTCGTGCCTTTTTTTAAAAATAACTCTATTCTCCATGTTTTTTTTTTCCATTTGTTTCTCTTACCCTGGGGATTCCAAAAACTGTCACATTATTTTTGGGTCGATCTCTTGTCCTCTCCGGCCGTATTCAGTTACATTCGTTGTGCGTACTGCTTACGTGATATTTCCGTGGTCGGCATATTTCTTTCTCTGATATCAAGCAGATATTAGCTATTTTCTAATGAATTGTACACTTCCTTCGGTGATAATTCGTCATGCTGCTTAAAGCTTCTCGGCTTTGCTAAGATTCAATCAATCAATCAATCAATACCCTTTAGCTTCCCAAGGAGCATAGGCCTTCAACAAACACATGCCAAGTCTTCCTGTCCTGTGCCATCCGCTCAAGTTCTTTCCATGTTTTCCTCATCATTTTCACCTCTGTTTCCAGTTCTCTTCTCCATGTGTTTTTTGGTCTACCTTTTCCTCTCTTTCCCTGTGGATTCCAGAACAGGACTGCCTTGTAAAGCTATCAACAGGTTTCCTCAATGTGTGTCCTATCCATCGCCAGCGTCTTCTTCTCAACTCTTGTTCCACTGGCACTTATCTGGTTCTTGTCATCAATTCCACATTTGTGACTTTATCATACCATTTCAGTCCTTCTATTCTACGTAAGCACCCGTTTATAAAAGTCTAGCTTTTTGGTTGTTGTTTTTGTTGTTCTCCATGTCTCAGAGCCATACAATAGGACTGACTTCACATTTGAGTTGAAGATTCTTATTTTCGTGTTGGACTTGATTTCTCTTGTTCTCAGTATGTTTCATAATGCAATGAAAGCTCCTCTTGCTTTTTGTATTCTTATTTTGATATCACTGTCTGTCCCTCCAACTTTGTCTATATTACTTCCAAGATATGTGTAAGATTCTACATATTTTAGTGGTGTTTCTTCAAGTTCAACCTTGTTATCATTTCTTGCATTTATTCTCATAATCTTTGTCTTTTCCCTGTGTATTTTCAGACCCACTTGTTGTGACCTCTCATCGATAATTTTCATTTTCTTTTTCATCTGATTATGGTTATGGGACAGAAGAGCCAAGTCATCTGCAAAATCCAGATCATCAAGCTGTTTAGTCACATTCCACTGGATTCCATTTCTGTTGTGTGATGTCGATGTTTTCATAACTCAATCTATTGCTAGTAAGAAAAGAAATGGAGACAAGAGGCATCCCTGTCTCACTCCCGTTCTAATCCTAAACGGTTCTGTAAGCTGTCCTTCATGAAGAGCTCTACATGTCATATCTTCATAGGTCTTCTTTATTAAGTTAATGATCGTCATGGGAACTCCATAATGGCTCATCAATTTCCAAAGCGATTCTCTGTCTACACTGTCAAATGCCTTTTCATAGTCCACGAATCCGATGTATAGCGGTGAATTCCATTCCAGACTTTGTTCAACTATTATTCTCAATGTGGCTATCTGGTCTGTACAGGAACTATTTTGTCGAAAACCTGCTTGTTCATCTCTCAATTGCTTGTCTATGGACTCTTTTAATCTCTCCAGGATGATTCTGTTTAATAATTTTCCTGGCACTGATAGTAACATTATTCCTCTATAATTTGTGCACTCTTGTAAGTTTCCCTTCTTAGGCAACTTGACCAGATAACCTTCCTTCCATTCTGCTGGTATTTCCTCTCTCTCCCAGACTTTGCCAAGTACAAGTCGTATAATATCTCTGTAGAGGTATCAATATCGGTTTTGATGGCCTCTGCTGGAATGCAATCTGGACCAGCTGCTTTTACATCTTTCAGAAGCTTTATGGCTTTCTTTATTTCTTCTCTACTTGGTCGTTCACAGCTGATTTGTAGCTAAGATTAGGCACAGGTAAAAAACCCAGATGGGCCGGTCAGTTCGTATAGTGACCGAGCGTTGTGTTTACGTAAAGCGTGCCGGGCGATAAATCATCTGCTTGCGGATAGATTACAGACACGCACTTGACAGTCGGAATGTTGTAAAACGCTTCCGGCAGAATTATTACGAAAATATTACTTGAGATAAATGTAAGAAGTTATTTGCAATCACTGACGAGAATAGTACGGAAATCTCACTTCCATATTTGGAAGTCAAGACCTTTGCATTAATGCACAGAAGTTTCCTAGTGGAAATATTTTGAATTACCCACCAAACCACACAGGTTTTGAAACGATTGGCGGGCATTCGAAACATAGGAAGAACAAAATTCCTGATTGGACCCTACCTAAATCGTAACAAAGTACTGCGGGGGGAGCAAAGTGTAATATAACATGACACTTTAGTAAGTTTAGAACACTGTGAAAATTCACCTTGCGCCAAGAAGACAACCAGACTTTGCCAGAGTTAAGAACAGCAGCAGATTTCATTTACCAGACCGGACCTTGTTTGAGCATCTTGAGGACTTACAGCCCAGGAAAACTATACCATTTTAACACGGAAAACCGGAATCTGAAGAAACTGTAACATAAAGTCAAAGTGGGAATTTATTGCTAAAAGAACAACACCCCAGACCATGTAAGAAGCATCGTCAAGCTGCCTTAAACTATTTCTCTGAGCCAGCAGTCTGTGAGCCTAAAGATTGGCGTAAGTTTTACATTCTAAATTCTATATTTTGCATTATTAACATGTGAACTAATATGTATATATTAGCATGTGAATATTGATATATGAAAATTGCTAGTGAATGTCCAAGTCATTTGAGGCTGGCAACCTCAACATATAGAATGATGATTTCATGAACCACCACTGCCATGGCTGGTGACTGCTTTATGGCGAGTTTCTTACAGAGAATCAAAAGCAGAGGTCGTCCCAAGTTCCGTATGGAGCAGGGAGTGAATGATGAAAGAAATGGTGTACATAATCTATACTATTAACATTTTCAACCAGTGTAGATGTAAATTTAAACATATTCAATCTCTTTTGTTAACATTCTCAAACATGGTAGATGTAAAAGGAAACATATTCAAATTATGTTATTAACCTTTTCAAGCAATGTAAAGGTAAATACATATCTAATCAACCTAAATGTAATGAATGTTTTTCCGCTCAATGGGATTAATATTAATTCTCAGCGAGGGAAAAGGTTCTGAGGTAGATGGGATGGTGAAATGAAAAGAGGGCGGTACATAAGTATGTAGTGGGAAACTCAATACTCAGAAGGTATTTGTTTCTCTTCTTTTGTGACACTAGTCGGTGGTACCAGTTGAGGTCACTATCTCTGGAACAAGTGAGGGTATAAGTGGCCTGAAGTCGACGCTAGACCCTATCATCAGACGAGTCTTAGAGACGCGAGACCAGCTCGGTAGTTACTCCCTGACACTTCTTGGAACGTGCTACAACTTTCAAACTTGACCAGTGACTAGTGTGATCCAGTCATCATTCTGCAAAGACCCAAACATCAGCTGGAGCAGAACAGACAAACTCATTGGCAGCTAAGTAGAAACATAAAAGCTGCCAAGTGAACTATCCAATTTTTAACTCCATGGCATCACTCGATGATGACTATTGTTTGTTAAAGAATTATTCAGTTTTATAACTGTTAAATTGGTTACTTGAATAAAGACAAATGTAACGTTGATTTTATCATTTTGAATGCATTACAACCGTGTGTCTCAGACAATTTCTTAAATACACTTAAACAGCTATACAATAATAATAAGAGGAATTTCGATGAATTAACTCAGCTGGGGGTTTGAACGAGCTAACGAATTATAAGATAACCTTATCCTTCACAAAAGTTGACGGCAGATACTAGAGTTAACATTTGCTCAGCCTCGTGCAGCATTGTTCTCGCTTTCTGAATATCGTGTGGGATACACCCTTGAGGTAAAAGCATCATTATCCTTCTATCAAGAGTAATCTTGTGCGAAGGTAGACACCTTTGAAGACCCACGTTACTCTTGAGTTTTAGCCCCTGTTGGACCAATACTGCAGAGGTAAGGGGAGGCAACCCGTGACAAAAACAAGGCCTGCCTTGTAAAAATATAAACCCGTTTTTCTCACTTTGAGTTCCAACAGGTTCCAGCGTCTTCTCTTCAAAACCTTTTATTCCCATTATGTCGAATGTTTTTGTATGGAAAAAATGCTACCTGGTGGATAACAGTATTGGCAGAGAAGCAAATCATGAACCAGAGTTGAGGCACCACACGAAAGATTGTTGCCGACCGAGCAAAGTGGAGACAGTTTATTGCTACCCTACAAGACGCCACCTGGCGTGATTGTCACTGATTTCTTTGTCAATCGGCAGCCAAGGACCAAAGTCGAGACATTTGTTTGCTACTATACAAGACGCCACCAGGCTTGATGATTACTGATTGCTTAATCCGTCAGCGCCAAGGAGCAAAGTGGAGACAGTTTGTTGCTGCCCCACAAGACGACCCCAGGAGTGATGGTCACTGATTGCTTTGTCAGTCACAGCCAAGGACAAAATTGGAGATAATTTGTTGCTGTCTGTTAAGGATAGATCTGGGGATAAAATAATGTAGCATGTTACTACACGCTAGCACATGCCCATTTTATGTGAGGAATTGTGTTCGCCTGTAGTCAATCTACGTTTTGCACGAAGCGTTCACCCGTGGTGAGCGACAGTCAACTAGTGACGTTTTTTTGTCACATGTCGTGGGGTCAGTGTGTTGTTTATTCGGGCAGTTCGTATTCGTTCACTGGTTTGAAGTGGACGTGATTTCTTCTAAGCTCCAGTCTTTTATGGAGAGTGTGTTTTTCCTAACTGGGACATTAAATGTATTTATCAAAGGAAGCCACCTATGTTAAGAATGTTCTAGATGGGGAAGGAAACGTATTGAGAAGTCTTGCACAACCCCGTTTGATATTTTTCGTAAGGAGTATCTCAAAGATATTGAGGTAACTGAGTTTAGGTCGCCATCATCAGTTTGTTCGCCACATTACTTGGGTACCGGGAATATTGCCCTACCTATTAGTATACGGCCAGGATTGATAACAGATTTAAGGATATCTCTCAATATATTTACTTTTACTATTAACAATGGAGATGAAGAAAAGCCTATTGATTGAGGCTCGTTATTGACTGACGTAACTGCTTATCGCATTTACATGTTGTTCCTGCCACATACTATGCCATGTATATATCTTGATGGATGTCTCCTTGTGATGAACGTTACAATAAATGTCAACCATGTTTTCCCGTGGACCTGTTCACCTGCCGGCTTATGTTGTATATGCTGACCATAATGTCCTGTATGAAAGCCTGCAATCATTCGCGTATCCTGCATGATCCTCTATATTTATTCCAGCGTAACACTGTCCTACAAGACGTCACCATGCGTGATGGTCACTGACTGCTTTGTCAGTCCCAGCCAAGGGTCAAAGAAGAAGAATGTCTAATGGTAAAATTCAGTTAAATGGTTTTACTTTCTTGTCTTTTTTATGTGCTATTAACAAACTGTTGTGATGTGGATTGGTAAATTAACGATACTTTGCCACGAGTCTGCGGAATTAACAGCACTTTTTTTAAGGGACCAACGGGTTTAATGATACTTTCCAAGGCGATCTGATTTACTGACACTATCGAGGGGGTGTGGGGTATTAACAGTACTTTCTATTTGGTCTGCCGAATTAACGGCGCTTTCCAGTGAGTTCTCTGTTTTAACTTTATCCCCCATGAGGTCTTCTGAATTAACCACACTTTCCCAGATGTCTTCTAAATTAACCACACTTTCTAAGAGGTCTTCTGAATTAACCACACTTTCTATGAGGTCTTCTGAATTAACCACACTTTATTATGAGGTCTTCTGAATTAACCACACTTTCTATGAGGTCTTCTGAATTAACCACACTTTCTATGAGGTCCTCTGAATTAATCACACTTTCTAAGAGGTTCTTTGAATTAATGGCACATCCAAAGTGTGTTCTGAAAACGTTGAGAAAATCTATTATGGACTATTTCAAATGAATACAGGTGGGCTACATTCTAATGTAATGTTCAATGAACATCCGAGTGATTAGAGCCCTTTCTAGAGCGAGACAAATTTGAAACAAGGTCGTGATACGCCCCAGCTGTAAATCTGAGTACTTGACTAATTCGTTGAGTAAGAGAGGGTGAAGGGAACGAGAAAGATAAAAACACCATAGCTCACAAATGCATCCCATAGTGCTTCACGAATTCACCCCTACAATTCTCAACAAACACACCATACCATCCTTCAAAGTGCAGCATCATTTATAAACTATCACCATCATCTTTCACTAATTCACCACGCCATCGCTCACAAATTCATCCCACCATGCTTCACAATTTAACCCCACCATCCTTCGCAAATTTATCCACCATCCTTCACAAATTCAACCCAACATCCTTCTCAAATTTTACCAAGACCACCCTTCACAAATTCACCCAACCATCTTTCAAAAATCCCACTACTCCTTCATAAATTCGCTCTACCATCCTTCACAAATTCATTCCCACAATCCTTCATACATTCATCAGACCATCCTTCTCAAATTCACTACGCCTTCTTTCACAAAAATCACGCCCCACTCCTCCCCTTCCCCCCTTCCCCCCCCCTCCCCGCCATGGTTCGCATATACGGTGAATCTCACATTGTATTCACAGCTGATGTTGTTGTTTTGAAAAGGTGATGGGTGGAGAGCGGGCACTTAACAGCTGACCATTATTGCCTCTTCTCGTTCCATCTTGATCTACCCTGTTCAACCTGAAAATTGGTTATGATTGGGGTATTTAGTGTCATTATATTTACTAATTTGTATTAAATTTTACTAACTTGACTTTTGCAGTTGGTGGTTTTAATTTATATTATTTGTCATTTATTTTTAATTTTGTATTGTATAGGCCTATAGATAACTATTGTCCTTTGCACTTGATTTTAATTTGTATTAGGTCTAGTATTTGTTCTTTTTGAGTTGGTGTTTTTTTTAATTAAAACCTTGTTGTCTTTCCTTGTTCTATGTGTAGTTAATAAGTTTGCTAATTGCTAATTTTTCTGTTTTTTGTTTGTTTTGTTTTTTAATTGATTTGTTAGTTTTTGTTGCTTAATTTTTATTTGGTTGAATGTCTTTTCTGAAGTATTATTTTTGTTATTGTTGTTAATATTGTCATTGTTACTAACTGTCGTGGTTGAGTTAGAGTGTAGAGTATTTGTCGAGTTGGACAATAGTAGTGAAACCGACAAGGGATAGTGGACTGACAGAGTTATAGATTACACTTTAGATAAGGTGTAAATAGGAGATGGACTTGAGACAACCTGGAAGAAGATTTACCAAAATGATCTCTCTCTCCAAGCCTCAACTCACTTATGTCTGTCTAAGCACCTCCTGCTCTCTCTCTTTTCTCTTATCATACATAGAGATTCTAGTAAAGAGCTAAAAATACAAATATGGATGGAAAGGTCGTGAACAGCGCATTAATAAATGTGTAAAATTTATTAAAGAAGAAAAGCATGAAAATAATGCATATCATCACAACAACATAAAATTACCTCAATAATCAAATATTCATCAATAATCATATACACCAACAACCACACACACAGATCACCATTCATAAAACCTGTAGAACACAAAGAGATAAATAATCGAGTGACAGTCCTTCGGTTTTCGGGGACCAGCTGAAGTAACTCCAGTAAGTGGTGTTTTCGTATATATCCTCCATCGGTGATGGAATTAACCTGAATAACATCACTGTATAGGTGCTATCGTTGGTGACCCCCCCTACTGGCGCGAGTTGGGCTGATGGACGCTGTTTATCTCCTGCTGACCAACTGATTGAACTGGGCGACAGCCTGACCGCTTTTCGGTGACCAAATGTACTAGCTCCAGGAAGTGAATTACTTGTAGATCCTTCGTGAGGGACTAGCCTACAAAACTTTCTTTGTTGGTGCTAAACGTTGGTGACTCCCCTTATAGCGTGAGTGGGGCTGGAACTCTGTCCATAGGTGGCTGCTCATACGTGCGAGGTTTTAAGTATCCAGGAAATACACCAGAAGAAGTCACTTGAGGACACAGAGACCCAGGCGCGCTTATCCGGCGCAAGGCTCCGCTTGGCTGTAAATCCTGTTTAAACTGGTTTGGCTGTGGTTTGCTGAGTGCCCCGTTTAGGCACAAAAAAGGCGGGTGATATGGAATTCTGCTATAGGCATGCTGAGCGGGTTTGATATTCTGGAAGCCGCAATGCTCTGGCTGGTAATCCAATAGGCGAGTAGAGAACTACTACTGCGTTTGGCGATTCCAGATTTAGCGTTGGCTCCGTTGCACTGCGTGAGCTTAACTTGGCGTTGACAAAAAGGGGTTTTGATTCAGGAACGGGGTGTGACGATTCGTGACGCTAGCGGTATTCAGAACCCTCTAGATCGAAGAGAATATTTCGTTCTTCGCCTGACCGGAATCTGCTCTCGCGAGTCGGTCTCCCTGAAACTGAGACCCAAAAAGAGACACCCTTTTACTTCAAGCAAATAATAAATCACACTAACTTTATACAGAAAATTTCGCTCCACTATGGGATTAAATTTATTGTAGTTATTGCTATGATAGTTTAGGGCTGTCTTTAACCATGTCTCCTGTTCCTTAAAAATATCAATTATCAACACGCGCCCGCATAGGCTTAATATCTTTTGCACCCCCAGGTACCTATCAGTAAATGTTCTGACATCAAAAATCTACTCCTCTTCTCCCAATCTCAACATACAGGAAACCTAACCTGTAGTTACAGTTAAATGAATATGCTTATTCATCTTACAACATTAAATGAATTTACATAAACAGATTACAGCATTTGACATTACACAAATAAATCGTATGTCCCCTTTGGGAAATATATTAGCATTTCCACAAAATGAGTACAAAGAAATTGCAATGTTCTTGCTATAATAATACAGTTGTGGCTAGATCATACGATATAATTATATCTATGCCTGGTGACTGCTTTCAGTGAAAGTTATAGACTAGTGCCTAGCCACACAAGTAAGCATAAAATGATCCTCCCTTGCCACTAGAAATATCTATCAAAAGGAATAAGTGACTATCTCCTATAATCCAGAGTTATTACCTGCATCTCACTATTCAGTTTTAAAGTGAACAATCCACCCCTGACATTATCTTACAGAAATGACAGTTAATTTTTGCTGACTCTTAACCCAATGGTAAGCATTCGTGGACTGATTCTACGCCTAATATCTGTTATTGTAAGTTTAACATTTAACCCATGATAAACCGTAACAGTTTAAGCACCACTTAATAGGCCGTTGACAGCGCTACCTTATCACTGAATAAATTACTAGGATAAGTCCTCAGAAATAAATTCACTTCCCTAACAGATATATATAAAAGCTAACATGAATCTAATATTATAATTATAAGATATGTCAACTCACCCCGAAAAATGACTAGAACATAGGCAAACACATTCTAGTACTGTGTTAAAGTTTGCCTTATCTCATGATGGTCATCTACGGGCTAGGAAAATTTACGAATGTCTTTGTCTATTAAAACCAGTCTACTCTTATAGATCACAAGGGACGCTCCCCCCGAACACCTGGCGTGCGTATTTCTACAGAAGTTCGGCGAAAGACGTAATCTAGAGTAAGACAAAAGAAATCGTGCGAAAGTTCCCCAGGTAGAGAAATGCATAACATTATGCTCTATCTTGTCTAAGGGGCGAAAACCCAAAGACTGACCGCGATTGTTATCTTCCCCTGAAACAGATCACACTCGTTACCCAGGCCTCAAAGGGTACCAGCCGCTCGTCATCAAACGTTTTAAAGCGACCAGAGAAATTCCCCTGTTGGGACCCGCCGCTAACGAACCGTTTCTTTCACAGAAACCGTCTTTGGCTCGTTCTAACACTTAAAGCGGACCCGAGAAATGTTTCTCTGGTCGAACAGGTGCGTTTAGAAAACATTACGTCTAGCATTAGCTGACCGCAGCTGGCCAGCGTAAACAACCTCGGGTGAGGTTGAGAAGGTGAAAAAATGTAGGTAGAATATGAAAGAAACGAAAATACAAAATGTCTCGGAAAACAGAACATTTAAGGGAGTAATCAAATTATGGACAAGATGGTAAAATAAATTATCTTTCACGTGACAAGTGCCCCCCCTTTTAAAGTTCGAGGAATACGGACAAAAATGACAGTAATTTATCTTTTCCATCGTCTTTTGTTACCTGTCATTGGAACATCCTATACTCATAAAACCAAATACGTTTCCAATTTCTGTCTGTCTGTATGACTAGCTCCGAGTTCATTTCTTTTCTTCCCTGTCTAATAGACGTTCAGCGAATGGGATTTTGCGAGGCCACTGAACACTGACATAATCTGTTTCCGTGTGAACATGACCTTCCTTCCCCAATTTGCTGTGCCTGTTTATGGTCCGGAAAATTATCCGCACCTGTTGTGGTTTTCGGCCCTGCCTGAACTCACTGGCCACTGCGTAGATAATCCGCCTGTTATGTGCAGTGTAATCATTGTTGGGCTCAGGCTGCTTATGTATATATTTACCTGTCACGGGCGTGGCCTTGAATAACCCTCTATAGCTGCAGTGTATAGGGATTTTTCGCGCGCGTGTAACCCTAGTTGGTAAATAAAGCCGTTCGTTGGCCGAAGAAATGCTAGCATTTTTCTTCTGCCTCTTCACACCTACTCCCCTGTTTCGGTGGGAGCATTGATCAATCTTCAGACCTGTGCCGTCTAGAGGTGGGTCTGGAGCTTTCCTTGCCTTGCCAGTCACAACTCTGGCTTGGTCAACGGAAATGATCAAGTTGCTCTGTAATGGCCTGGCGGAGGTGACTACTTTGCTGTCCATCAGTGGGGTTGAGACCACTGGAATAATGCGATTTGAATGAGAGAACTCAGCTGCCTGAAGCAGAGAGTAATCGATCGCATTCTGGGGTTCTACTAAATCATAACATATCTCCGTAGCTTCTATCCGTGAAGACAGATAGGTAATATCTGCGAGTTGCAGAGTTTGTTGAGTCGCTTTCCCATTACTAGCATGACGTGAGCCAAGGCTCTCAACAATGGCTCCTTGTACAGTAGTAAGGCAGCTTTTCTCACTGTCTTCTGCCCTGAGAAGTGTGAGAGACTCAAATGGAATACCAGGGATCCCTTCGCCTGGAACCCTGTGTCCACCATAAACGTCAACTTTGCCCTCCCCTGAGGAAGTTACTGGCGTCAGTTGAACTTTGTCCTGCAATGCGAGATCCACTTCCTGGTTGACAGGCTCCGCAGTCTGCATGCAAAGGACTGGACGGTTTGAGATCCCGTTAGATCGCGAAGTGCCCGAGAAAAAACTCTCGGTGTGTTTTTCCAAAGTTCCTTGAAACGGTTTGGAAAGTTTAACCCTTTTAGCAGGCGACTTATTCTTGCACCTTTTAAGCTCAGGGTGATAAGAGGAGCGGCGCCTCCATTCTACGATCGTTGAGTTGGAGGGATACGCCTCTGCATATGGTTTTTCGCTGTCCGGCCGGGAATCTTGCGAAATATAACGTGATAGGGTGTGGCTCCCTTTTCTCGACGTCACGTGTCGGTTAGGTGCTGCTCGGTCTGGAGCGTGAGAGGCTCGGGGTTCGCCGCTTGCCAGACGGGAACAATCCGTATTACAATGCTTGTTAGCACCTGTCTCACCTTTGTGCAGTTTCCATGCCTGGGAACGTTGCGTAATTTTCCCCGTGGCCTTAGGTCTGCTATCCCGACGTAAATTCTTTCCTTGTTCGGGCTTCGGATCCAAGTCCAAAGGAAAGATAATTTTCTGGAGTTGGGGTTCGGTTTTAGCAGGCAAGTTTTCTTTCATGGGCGCAAGGTTTGCAGGGGCGTTGACCGTTAAGGGCACAGTAGAAGGGGAATTAGAGTGACTACATTTAGTATCTGTTTCCATCCTCTGAATTTGGCTATCCAGTTCATTCATTCTGATTTGGTGTAGCATGCTCCTTTCTTGGCTTTCTCTGTCCCTTCTTGGCAAACTATTTCCCATTGCTTGTCCCGTTCTTGTTGCTCCATTTCCAATTTCTTGTCCCGTTCTTGTCTTTGCTTTTCCCTTTGCTTCTCATCTTCTATCACTTCTTCTACATACTGTCGGGTAATGCTTCACTCTCCCCAGTTTGTTTACAGGACCATGCCAAGATTAAACGGCTGTCAAACCAATTGTCTACCTCGTATTGATCCTGCAGGCTTACTGCAAATTCTAGAAAGGGCTGGATTTCGTTATCCTTGTACTTCATGTACTTAGCTACCTCGAGGGCAATCCTATGCACTTTATCTAGATCGGCCATTATATCAGGGTGAGCAAACACTATAGAAGAATAGAACCTAGAGATCTTAGTTACCTAGTCCACTAGGTGCTGATTAACTTAATAATCAATAAAATCTAGGCTAGCCTGGGAACTTTAAAGAACAAGAAACTTTGTAGCTACTCTCATTGCGACAAGCAAAAACCCAAAAAAAACTCCAAAAAATGGAAATGGTGTAAAATTTATTACTATCACTTCACCCCAGTTCTGTCAGTACTAAGCTATTGAGAGGATTGGTTACTATCATCCGAATGAACACCCTCCCTTGGTACAAATGCAAGCTAGTAACTGACTATCTGTAGCTTCTTATCTCAGATTAAAGAGCTACTCCTGAAAAAATATTAACCCTTAAAAAAAATTTTTTTTCAGACTTTTACAACAATAGTCGTCAGATTTGTCAACCAAAAACTCAGCAGTGATACCATCAACCTTTACCAGCTGTCTCATGTGTAGCATGAACAATAAATGTAATTTAATATTTATGATTGCTGTGGAGAAAAAAAACGCTGTTCCGACTTCCTCCAAAAGAAATAGTTCGATATGTCTAGGGGAAAGAAATTCCTATAATCTGCCGAACACTAAACTCTAAGAATCAAGATAGAATCTTGTGAGAGATTCCTACCAGACTGCAACCTCATCTGTTGCGATTGCTGCAGATGTAGTTCAAATTCCGCGGCGAGACCCCATTTGTCGTGGTTGAGTTAGAGTGTAGAGTATTTGTCGAGTTGGACAATAGTAGTGAAACCGACAAGGGATAGTGGACTGACAGAGTTATAGATTACAATTTAGATAAGGTGTAAATAGGAGATGGACTTGAGACAACCTGGAAGAAGATTTACCAAAATGATCTCTCTCTCCAAGCCTCAACTCACTTATGTCTGTCTAAGCACCTCCTGCTCTCTCTCTTTTCTCTTATCATACATAGAGATTCTAGTAAAGAGCTAAAAATACAAATATGGATGGAAAGGTCGTGAACAGCGCATTAATAAATGTGTAAAATTTATTAAAGAAGAAAAGCATGAAAATAATGCATATCATCACAACAACATAAAATTACCTCAATAATCAAATATTCATCAATAATCATATACACCAACAACCACACACACAGATCACCATTCATAAAACCTGTAGAACACAAAGAGATAAATAATCGAGTGACAGTCCTTCGGTTTTCGGGGACCAGCTGAAGTAACTCCAGTAAGTGGTGTTTTCGTATATATCCTCCATCGGTGATGGAATTAACCTGAATAACATCACTGTATAGGCGCTATCGTTGGTGACCCCCCCTACTGGCGCGAGTTGGGCTGGTGGACGCTGTTTATCTCCTGCTGACCAACTGATTGAACTGGGCGACAGCCTGACCGCTTTTCGGTGACCAAATGTACTAGCTCCAGGAAGTGAATTACTTGTAGATCCTTCGTGAGGGACTAGCCTACAAAACTTTCTTTGTTGGTGCTAAACGTTGGTGACTCCCCTTATAGCGTGAGTGGGGCTGGAACTCTGTCCATAGGTGGCTGCTCATACGTGCGAGGTTTTAAGTATCCAGGAAATACACCAGAAGAAGTCACTTGAGGACACAGAGACCCAGGCGCGCTTATCCGGCGCAAGGCTCCGCTTGGCTGTAAATCCTGTTTAAACTGGTTTGGCTGTGGTTTGCTGAGTGCCCCGTTTAGGCACAAAAAAGGCGGGTGATATGGAATTCTGCTATAGGCATGCTGAGCGGGTTTGATATTCTGGAAGCCGCAATGCTCTGGCTGGTAATCCAATAGGCGAGTAGAGAACTACTACTGCGTTTGGCGATTCCAGATTTAGCGTTGGCTCCGTTGCACTGCGTGAGCTTAACTTGGCGTTGACAAAAAGGGGTTTTGATTCAGGAACGGGGTGTGACGATTCGTGACGCTAGCGGTATTCAGAACCCTCTAGATCGAAGAGAATATTTCGTTCTTCGCCTGACTGGAATCTGCTCTCGCGAGTCGGTCTCCCTGAAACTGAGACCCAAAAAGAGACACCCTTTTACTTCAAGCAAATAATAAATCACACTAACTTTATACAGAAAATTTCGCTCCACTATGGGATTAAATTTATTGTAGTTATTGCTATGATAGTTTAGGGCTGTCTTTAACCATGTCTCCTGTTCCTTAAAAATATCAATTATCAACACGCGCCCGCATAGGCTTAATATCTTTTGCACCCCCAGGTACCTATCAGTAAATGTTCTGACATCAAAAATCTACTCCTCTTCTCCCAATCTCAACATACAGGAAACCTAACCTGTAGTTACAGTTAAATGAATATGCTTATTCATCTTACAACATTAAATGAATTTACATAAACAGATTACAGCATTTGACATTACACAAATAAATCGTATGTCCCCTTTGGGAAATATATTAGCATTTCCACAAAATGAGTACAAAGAAATTGCAATGTTCTTGCTATAATAATACAGTTGTGGCTAGATCATACGATATAATTATATCTATGCCTGGTGACTGCTTTCAGTGAAAGTTATAGACTAGTGCCTAGCCACACAAGTAAGCATAAAATGATCCTCCCTTGCCACTAGAAATATCTATCAAAAGGAATAAGTGACTATCTCCTATAATCCAGAGTTATTACCTGCATCTCACTATTCAGTTTTAAAGTGAACAATCCACCCCTGACATTATCTTACAGAAATGACAGTTAATTTTTGCTGACTCTTAACCCAATGGTAAGCATTCGTGGACTGATTCTACGCCTAATATCTGTTATTGTAAGTTTAACATTTAACCCATGATAAACCGTAACAGTTTAAGCACCACTTAATAGGCCGTAGACAGCGCTACCTTATCACTGAATAAATTACTAGGATAAGTCCTCAGAAATAAATTCACTTCCCTAACAGATATATATAAAAGCTAACATGAATCTAATATTATAATTATAAGATATGTCAACTCACCCCGAAAAATGACTAGAACATAGGCAAACACATTCTAGTACTGTGTTAAAGTTTGCCTTATCTCATGATGGTCATCTACGGGCTAGGAAAATTTACGAATGTCTTTGTCTATTAAAACCAGTCTACTCTTATAGATCACAAGGGACGCTCCCCCCGAACACCTGGCGTGCGTATTTCTACAGAAGTTCGGCGAAAGACGTAATCTAGAGTAAGACAAAAGAAATCGTGCGAAAGTTCCCCAGGTAGAGAAATGCATAACATTATGCTCTATCTTGTCTAAGGGGCGAAAACCCAAAGACTGACCGCGATTGTTATCTTCCCCTGAAACAGATCACACTCGTTACCCAGGCCTCAAAGGGTACCAGCCGCTCGTCATCAAACGTTTTAAAGCGACCAGAGAAATTCCCCTGTTGGGACCACAGAGGGTACCCGCCGCTAACGAACCGTTTCTTTCACAGAAACCGTCTTTGGCTCGTTCTAACACTTAAAGCGGACCCGAGAAATGTTTCTCTGGTCGAACAGGTGCGTTTAGAAAACATTACGTCTAGCATTAGCTGACCGCAGCTGGCCAGCGTAAACAACCTTGGGTCGGGTTGAGAAGGTGAAAAAATGTAGGTAGAATATGAAAGAAACGAAAATACAAAATGTCTCGGAAAACAGAACATTTAAGGGAGTAATCAAATTATGGACAAGATGGTAAAATAAATTATCTTTCACGTGACACTAACCTTATATGTTTTCCTTTGTTTTAAGTATATATCGTTTAAGTATTGATTGGGCTTCCCCTGGGGCATCTATGCTTAAAACCTTATCCCCTGTCATGTCTATATTGTGATTTCTATAGTAGGTTTTTAATTCAAGCCTTTGTTGTTCGTACTTTTTACAGAGGATCAGGTAGTGGTTTTGATATTTTACGTTTCACATTAATATCGTTCTATTAATAGCTTGCCCAGATTTTACCTTCTCGCTTGCCGTTTACGACGACCCTCGTATTTCCGGTTAGCCTATCTTGAAGTGTTAGAGACTCCAGATCCTAGGTCTAAGCTTTATGAGGGGCAGGTGACAAGTTCCATTCCTCCCTGCCTTTGCCCTCCCTAATTCAAGAACAGAGTCAGGTACGCATTTTTACAGCTGGATAGACCGCAGAATCGAGTTTAAAAAAAAG